>VZTL01010016.1:824-29645 GCA_013400535.1 Scopus umbretta
TACTCTAGAGTAAAATACTCAAGCAAGTTTCTAACACTGTACATAGCCCTTGGAAGTAAGTAAGGTCAAGGAAATACTATGTTTTTCGTGAGCAACTAGAGGTGAAGATCAAGGCTTATGTCAGCAAATTTTGGGGATATGTCACATTACATAATAAGACAGCACCTTCTTGAAGAAATGTTATCTAACTCTCCAATGTGTTTAAAAAATTTGTATACTTTCTTGCTTTCAGAGGGAGCAGGCAAGAGGACAGATAACCTTCAGTCTCCTGGTTAGGAGCTACTCTTACCAGATACATTTGGATAAAGGCAAGATTGCTGTAGGAAGTTATAAGATGGCTGAAAAAATACAGGTGGGGAAAATCACTACACAGCATATAAAACCTTATGAGATGAAAGCCTGATATCTATTTAAGCACCAATATCAGCACCAGTTTCTCACTGATAAGTTCCGAGACAGGCAAATTTACACCATCTTAAAGTTGTCACTATACCAAGAAAGAGCGCAGAGAGGGTGAAAAAAAGACAGACATGATTCTTTTTTTTCTGCTTTTACAAGAATTCTTAGTTTCCCTTAAGGCGTGAGGCCCAACTGAAGCACTGAAGATAGTTATCTGTCATTTAGCCTCTTAGACAGTCTACTGCCTAGGTCAGATTTCAACACAACAAATCCCACTAAGAAAATTATGAATTCACACACATTTGGACTGCTATCTGACTTCATATATACAGTCCAAGTCTCAACTAAGTCTCAATGGACAATATTTCTGCCCTAGGTGCATGTATAGATCAAAGGGAAAAATGCAGGGTACTGTAGGATTCCAATGTAGAGTACAGCTTATAATTATGAATTGTTTCATGTTAGCATGAGATTTCATCCATTACCCAAGTTAATACTAGACAGAAGACTGTACTGCTTGAACACTTGTGCACAGCCAAAGCCCCCTTTAATCATACTGCTATGATTTCAGCGTGGAAATCACCTTTTTAGGATCAAACCCAGCCTGTGCTGCTTAACAGAGAATGTAGATTCAAGCCCAACTATTCCTTTTTTAAAGCAGCAAAGGCCAGGAAACTTACAGGGTGTAACATCAGCAATTGGGGAAAGAAGGAACAGCAGTTATTTCCCTGCCTCCCCTTTTTCAGGTATCAAAGTTTACAGTTGACTGCACATAACCCCCCTGATTAAATACTGAGCAAGCACACTGAGGTGTACTCCATCAAAGGCTACAGCAGATGAGATTTTCACAGGACCCTAACACTGGCTCGTCAAGTTTCATGTCACTAGAATTAAATCAAAGGTCACTAGTTATTGGTCATATTTAAGAAGTCTCACATACCTAATGTGAGGTCATTTTTACTACCCTTTTAGGCTTTTCTTTGAAGTGCAAGCCAGGAATTACTCCTGCAGTCTCAGAAGAGTCTCAGATGACTGCCTTGAAAGTTTTCTTCCCAAGCCATTTGGGAAAAAGTTCACAGCTAACAAGTTCTTGCATTTAGATTATCATTCTGTGGTACTAACTCTCCTCCCTTCCCCCATTGCTACTTACATCTCCAAATACTCGATTAGCAGAGCCACTAATCCCACAAATACAAGCGCACAAGGCAGTTAGCATTCCGAGTCAGTGTTAACATTGTAGTAGCGCTAGCGTTACAGTCTCAGTCAAACTACACAAAAATTCAGTTTTCTCCTCTTCTGCAAGACAAAGTCATTCTCTCAACACATGAAAACCTCAAGCACTGAAGAAGTGGTGGACTCAATTAAAATCTTAAAATAGAATCAAGCCTGGAAGCTGAATATAGATTTTACCTTATTCAAATCTAGCTAGTTCATTTGCATTAGATCACAGCCCAACCCCCTCCATATAAATACTTCACCCTTCAGGTCTTTAAATAGGGGAGATCAACACAAGAAAAGACACCACTACATGAAATGAGAAATTCTCCCAACTGTTTACTTCATAAAGTTAAATATGCCAGCAACAGGAAGGGTCAGACATAACCATTTTACTTTTCTGTAACTAGAACCTGACAACTTCTATGGCACTATACAGCCAAGTTATGTGTGTGAATTAAGACACATGATGATATAGGCCATTTTTGTCTTTTTAAACATCAGGACAAACATCAAAAGTGTTTGATTTTAGCAGTAAATTTTACTAACAGAGGTACACTTACAGTTTACAAATCACCATCCACAGTCCTGCCTATGTCAAGCAGAAAGCTAAGTATAAAGACCAACAGATTAAAGCAGATGTTCTTTGAAGTGTACACACTTTTCCCCAGCTAGAAAACAGGATTAATCAAGCACTTCTGCTATGGGTCTATATATAAAGATGGAATACAAGTCAAAATACACCTATTCTCTGCAACAAGGAACCATTAATCATAACTCCTACTAGGAGTAAAAAACTTAAAGTGATATTCCTATTACTGTGAATTCTTGCTTTACTGCCACCATAAGGACCTTTAACATAAATAGCCCTATCTACTCATGAACAAAGGATATCACTGCATAATCCAAAGATAAAGAAAGCCAGCCTAAAATGTAGTGCATGCATACAGCACAACCACACACATGCTCCTTGGAGTCCACAGTGCCAGTGGATCCTGACACTCAGCCCAAAAATTTAAAATGACAATATATCAAGACATTTTGGATTGGAATAACAATGCTTAAATTTCATTTCTGGAGGAATACATATCTGCCTCACTAAGGAAACTATTAAGGAAACTGAAGACTATCAAGCAGAACGTAGTCTGAACCAGCTTCTACTTCGAAATCATTGGTGATAGGAAGATGAAGTGAATGTAGCAAGGTAAGGAGCAAGAATGAAGAAGAATGATAGCTCAGCTCTCTGCAATCCCTCCACTGCAACCATCGTGACCAGAATTGCTAAGAAGTGCCTCTGAATTTAGCACAATTACAACATCCCAGCTGCATTGCAGGGTAAGAGATTAATGCCTGTTTGCAACCTTCCCTGGACACGCGATGCATGGCAACTGTACATGACCTCAAGCAGTCACATGCACCAGAGACTCTAACCTTTTACTTCTAGGTATATGCATAGAGCACAAGTGGCAACTACACAGTTTAGCTGTTAACACTATATCAAAGAGTATGTCCACAGAATAGACATACTAGTTACCTCCAACAGGCTCGAGCGCACAAGAAATTCCTAGAAGCTCTTAAGGTTCAATGCTATATGTGTCTATCCTACCAAGAAACTGTGTTAAAAGAATACTGTTATATATTACAATACATTAGAAGTGATTTTACTTGCTTTTGGTTTGTGAAAAATTCTTCATTCTTGTGGAATATAAATTTCTAAATTCAGAAAAGCCACACTAAGAGATCAAAATTGCAGAATGATGTGACATGCTTGAACCTAAACTGGAAGACAATCATTTATCTAGAATGTCTCACAGACATCCTTGACATTTGCTGTATTTCCAGGATCATTAATAGTGTGCAGAAGACAACCAAACAGAAGATTTTATATTCCCCAAGCATGAGCAGAGAACCATTACATCTGTAGAAAGACAATGAAAAAAATGTTGCTGCAATGAATCTCTGAAACAGAGGCAACTTAGACTAGTCAAGTGAATAGAGGTCATGTTCACCTCATCTTATTAAAATATCCCATTTCTTATCTGTACCAGCCCCAACTAGATATTGAGGTCCACTGATCCAAGAGTGCAGTCCACCACTAAAAACTGTCACACTCCAGTATTTCTCCCAAGCAGGAGGGTCACACCTGGCAGCAGGCAAGGATTCCCCTTCAGCTTCTCCCTGTGACTGCTGGGGACCACTGCGACAGTAGAATCACAGACATTCAGGCTGATACTCTTCCTTTACACCTTCATTAAGAAGTTACCATTCCAGTATGCTTTGTCTTATTATTTCAACAATAATGAATCACTGCTCTCCTAATTTAAATGCAGTCAGAACTTCGAAGATGTTCTTCTATGGTTACAATAGTGTTTCCTAGGCATGACAAATAATTATCTCCAAGTAACTCTAACCTGGAGACACTCCATTTTCACTGTAGCAGAAGCCAAGCTCCAAAACAACTCAGTGTTGTTATACAGGGATCCTTATAGTATTCACTGAAGGCTAACTAAATTTGCTTGCTGTCAGTTTTAAAGACTATTTCAACAGTAATTTGACTGAGGCAATAACCTTAAGGACTAAAAAAAAGAACCAAAACCTTCTGTACTATATAGGAGACCCAAGCTGGATTCCTCCTCCTGCTTTGCCAACTGTTAGAGAGCATGGAAGAGCCACTGAAGCCTTTGAGGAAAGGCAGCATGTTGGGCCCCTCAAGTCACCAGCTGATGAGGCAAAAGCAATAGACAGTGTTCAATTCTCTAATTCAACTTTGAACCAATAGAGCAACTGCCAAACTAAGAGTCATCTGTAATTAACTTCATGAAACAGCTTTCGCACACCCTGGACCCTACAATAATCTCCATGGCACTCTATAACACACCAACTGTACACAGAGCACTTCAGATTGTGCTCCTTAGGCTCCTCTTTTGGCAGGCATTCCCTTCAGAGCCACACTGCAGAATGGTACAGGCAAAATACTCCCTCACTGTTCAGATCTATCTGTTCACTACTCCACAATGGAAAAATACAGAAAACAAAAGTCCTCCCAGGAGTTGGAATTTGATCATAAGGTAGCAGGGGTCTGAATGCAGCAAAATGGAAGATCTACTACACAGACCTCAAACTGCTTGAAAACTAGAGGTGGGAGAAATTAAGGGCGTGGCACCAATAGTTTTAGCATCATTCTCAATAAACAGAAAGGATATTAAAAACAACTCCGTTTGCCAGTAATTCAAACTTCTTCAAATATACAGCATGGTGCTTATTGGTTCAACACTGGCAGCCTGGAACTTTGGTAGGGATTTGTTTACTATGGCAGCATTACTTTAGAACTGGTTGATTATTGTCAGAAATGCTACACAACTCTATCCACCCAGCAAAAATAGTACAGCAAATTCCAAACAGAGGCCACGGATGTCAAACTATGGTATTTTAGAGACTCTAAATATGATCCTGAAAGGAGTGTTTTAAGTGCTAGTGCAAATGCACATTAGTACAAAGTTCAAAAAGTGGGTAGTTACCTCACTTTGATCAATAGTCATTTCAATGAACATAGACCTTAACGCTACTCAAGTTTACAGCTAAATTTTAGATATACACAGTAAAAAGAATGCAAAGAGGCATAGCTGTAGAAACTAAGTTGCAGAACTAATAAGCCATCTTCATAATAAGAGAAAACTGTTGTTCAACTGGACAGAAAACTGGTAGAGCTCGCTAGGAAAAACAAAAAAAACGAAATTAAACAGTCAAGTCCTTTTCTTCCTTGAAAACACACATGTGAAACTACGTCCACAAGACGGTGGTTCAGATTGTGTAGGGAAGGGCTTCATTATCCCAAAGTTTTTCATAGGTCTTCCAGGCCAAGACCCTCCACAACTCAGAGCCTGTCCCTTTGAACATGATTATCAAGTACCATTTGACAGTTCAACTTGTCAGTTAAAAAACTCTTAGGGCAGAAATCAGTTTGCAGAGATGAGCACAACCAGCTCCCACAGCCTGGGAAAGTGCTTACTATTTGTCAAGCTTGGCTCGTTAACAAAACTTCAGTCTGTTCACCCTACAGCTACATGGTCCAATGCCCAAAAAGAGTAATTAAAAGCTCCTGAGTGGTCCACAGTACCTGCAGTTATTTTCAGCTAGTAGAAATCCAGCAAAGATGGAGAAACCCTGACAAACATCAACTCACAGCTGCATCTTACATTTTGAAAAAGGACAGCAGAATTGTTTCCCCACCATCCTTCCTCTGCTTTATAAAGGGCTATTTACACTTAGTAAATCTGAATTACTGTGGTGCAGTAAAAGATGTATTACATGTATGTCTTTGTCTCTACTCACGTTTGTCAGGGAAGTCTGTCTAGAAGTCTGATTAATATGCAAATAATGTATATTATGTTTCAATCAATTGCTATAGAGAGATACTCAGTAGCAGTATTTTTCTCATCTAGCACAGCAGTAAAACTCATTCAGTCTATACAGATGCCTTACAGCAGAATAATTTCTGTGTATATTTTAAAACGGTACTATCTGAAAGGAAAGTTTACCTCTGCACTTTAAGACCCTAGAAGAAAAAACTTAACTCATGAGAAATCTTCAGCCACATCCATAAGAGTCTTTCTAATGCTTTGAAGAGATGCAAAAGTAGTACAGGTGCTGCCATTCAAAAGCAGCACTGTACGTATATGTATATGAAGATATACACACATTCTCGTAGGAAACTGGTAAGCAGTTTAAAAATAAGCCAGCAGAGGGAGCAAAAGCCACTGAGACTGAACTGCTGCTTTTTGGGGATCCGGAGGGGTGAGACTCCATCCAGAACTGTAGAGTTTGATAAACAAAAAGATACATTTATATACCTAGCTGTTTGAACAACGTAAGACTCAGGTTTTCAGACTCTGTTGTGAAAGTTCTATTTTACAGCGTTCACCCTGTTGAAATATTTTGGCCACTTTACAGCAACATTATTAGGTTTTCCTTACACCAACTGTACAAGTAACATCATTAAAAATAAACAAGTTGGTATATAGCCATGAAGGAACCCAGGATTTAAGAAAAACTTGTCTCAAGTATAATGTTTAATGCAATCATTTTGCACCTAAATCTCCGAACAACCTATTAAGAGATGATTGTTAACTTTAACATTGACTTGCCCATCTGTAAAATAGCAGTCATTATCAGTGCTTAGTTTTGCCAAGGGTAAACAGGTCACCAGATGGGACTAAAGAAACACCTCTTACTCCTACTTCTGTCCTTAATCATAATATCATGGCAATGACCCTAAAAGGGTAACAATTCTTAGCCAGATTTCTAGCTAGTACAAACCAGTATTTCTTCCACTGTAACACAGTAAGCTACAGCAACTAAGAATTCTAGTATTTCAAAGAAATAGAGGCATCTGCAGAAGACTCCCCTAGCAAAGGGGGTGCAAAAAAAAAAGCAGCCCACATCAGGGATGGCTACCAAAGACCTAAAATCCAGCAGAACGCACAATATATACTATCTCTTCAAATCACACTGCTCTACTGTACCAAAGCCTACTCAGATTATCCAAATTTCTAATTCAACAATTCTGCTGAGAAAAATAGTACAATTAGGCAAGAATACAGGCAGAGTGAAATCATTCACAGGCTCACTGAGCTAAGATGAAAGACAGGAGCACTGGCAAGAATAGCCTAAAAGTATCTGCAGGCTGCGAAACACAAAAAAGGTGGAATTAACATAATAGAGAGGGTACGAGTAGAAATGATAGGATCAAATTAGAATAATGCAAGTGCGGGCTGCCTATCAGGAAGTACTTTTGGCCTGCAAAATCCACTTACCTAAGAAGCTTCCCACACATAGCATGAAATGACCTCCTTGCCACCTGCATGCAGAAGGTAGGAGCCCTCAGAAAGAAAAAGGCTCTAAATAACAAACACGTAACTCACCTTAGTATTGGCTGCCTACTTTCTAGGCAACTCTTCTCATCTTGGGATTATAACCCCAAATGAGCCATAAACTCAGGGAAAATTCAGCGTACTGAGATGCTTTGCAGGTCTGCACAGCTATACCATACAGGGGCCCACAAAATTAAATAGTGTCAAAATTGGAAGCGCAGAGGAAGCAACTGTGGCTGTTCCTAACCAGCCTCATACCCTTAAGAAAGTCCTGGAGAAACCCATGTACTTCTGCAACCACTCTATGCAGAAACTCAGCATCTAAAGGCCATGCATGGTCTGGCATGCGACACTGAATCCAGCACAGCAGTTCCAGTTTAGTGTCACTGACCAGCACAAGAATAAAAGCCACCTAGATTTACTGGGTGTAAAAAATAAAATTAAGCTTTTTGAGATGCTACTTGCTAGAAGAATTTAATAATTTACTATTTTAATAATTTACTCCCCCATCAGCATGCTGTAAGAAAACACCTTGCAATACCTTGTTCTTTTTTCCTCATAGCTTCTGTGATCTGCCATTGAAAAAGCTCTTCGTACAGATACTTCTTTGAATGTGATGTATTTTGCTTCAGGTTTTCAAAAAAGCTGCAACTTATTTTTTTTTGCCAGAAGACACCTTCCCTAAGGACTGATAGAGATTTGTCCTCCTATGCAAATAACCAGGCCAACAAAACTGCAAATCAGATTCCGAAATGTCTATGTCTATTCTTCACATTCTCCCAAAGGCTTGTTACTGTAAGTGGATAAGGAAAACATTTAGCACCCCTCACTCCACAGGACAGTAAGTTCTTCAAAAGCACTGTGCTTGGCACATTTATGAAGAACAGGTCTGCTCCTGCTCCCGCAAACCCTATGTTTCTATGCAGTTGTTCAGTGCCATCCCTCTAATATAATTTTAAAGTGTCCTTTGTTGACAAGTGGGAATTACTACATTGGAGATTACACTGATTTTTAGGATTGACCCAAGAGCCATTGCCTTGTTATGACAATAGCACACTGTTCCCAACTTACCAACTTTTCAGGAGAAGTTAAGGACACAGTTTGGGTGCCTCTACTTCACACAGGCCATCATACTGAACTCACAGCTATGTTTTCTGGTAATAATTAGCAGACTAAGACTCAGGTCTCCCATTACATGCCTGGCATGAAAAATGGAGAGTAATCTGTATGGTGGTGAGCTACATGCATATATGCATATAAAACATCATATACAGACTTGTTTTGGAGTGAGGTTTTTCTGAGGGAGACAGAAGGGGATATTCAGACATACACTTGGCTCATAGTAATTCCAGCAGCTCTCATTTGCTCACTGAGGACACAGGACCCATGAACATGGCCAAATATTTTCCACAAACAGATCTTTGGAAATACATTTCCATTTCCTTGACAGTGAATTCATAAGGAAGAACATCAGAGCACTAACTAGCATGAAAACGTACTTTGTTCTGAAAGTTCAGAACCCAAGAACTCCAAAGTTAGGAAGCTCAAAAGTTGTGTTCTGTGTCAACAGAAAAAAAGGCTTCATTAGTGAAGGATTTCAGATCCAGAGTACTTTCTTTAGGTCTGGTCTGCTTTAAATGGGACAGGTTTACTTCATTTCGAGTTTTGAAACGACCTTTAAACTCATTATGCTACAGGATGGATTACTATCTGCTGCATTTGTTTTCCTCTCCCAAAATAGCAAGTATTTTTGCTGTTGTCTTTACAGACCATATTTTCTCTCCCTCCTCCGATTTCCAGGAACTTCCTTGATACCAGCATACTATTTTGGCATTGCTGTGTTTTTTTGCACCCCCCCCACCTTTTTTTTTTTTTAATACTTGTTTCATTAGTTATACAGTACATATCAATTTTCAACTTAATTTGTCTTTACATGTTATAATTTAGCAGATGTTAAGTACAAGAATTTGCCAATATTTCAACAGAGATGCAAAATAATTCAGTTGAGTTTAGTTAGCAAGTTCAGGTCTTATTATGCATCTTCCCACTATTGATTTCCTACAGTCTGCCAGAACAACAAATGCCTGTTCTAAGAGACACTCCTCGTCTGCTGATGTACAAATCACACTAATGATGCTGAAATGAGTGCTTCAAAAGCAAAAGCACTCCCTTCAGTGTCAAATCCTTATTCTCATAGCTCAGTAGTCATACTGTTCCAGTTATGTATTGAAAATAAAATAAGCAGAATTGTTTTAAGTTATTGAAGATGCAAGTTTACATTCTGCCCAACCTCAGAATTACATCATCCCTATATGCTATAGGACCAACAGAATATACAGTATACTGTGGTAGTAAAGTGTTCATTTTGGACACAAGCTATGCTTTCCACATGAATATATTCTTCATGAGCAAAATAAGCTAAGTAAGTAGAGGTACGCGTTCTAGTAATAACTGCACTTCTACTGCAGACTTCTTCCAGCAAGACTGTCAGTCACAAATCACACATTCCTACAGAGATGACAGAGAAGAGGACCCAACAAAAGCACTTCATCTACATCCATGCTGACAAGAAGGTAGAGAAAGCAAAATCTTGCCCAAACATAAGCATACTTTAACAGATGCTGGAGACGTCTACTTCACCAAAGCAAACAAAAGTAAGCTGCTGTTCAAGTGCAGCACAGGCAATGAAATAGGATTTACGTCATATGAACAGTCTGTCTCAGTAAAGGACATCTCTGGAAAGGGGGGGGCGGGGAGGGAAGTCAGGCTGGTCTCTACACTAATGCAATCTTTGGCTTCCTGTGGAGACTGTGTGCAAGGGTAGCATTCAGTGCCAGTAGTGACATGCAAAGCCACAAGCTCATTTTATGTAGGCCATAAAGCAGCCTTCAAATGTGACTGTCACCAGAGCAACAACTTCCACTTACTAGATTGCACTAAGTACACCTCAGCTGAGGCTGGGAGTATCTTCTAAACACAGTGAGGATTTCTTAAAGCTCTGAATTGTGACTGTTTTTCCCCAGAGAACAAAGCCAGTCCTAGATTCATTTAAAAATAAATCAGTCAGGCCAGGTGCAGAATTTAGACTGAGTTGCAAACAACAACCCTCTAAGATTGTTCTATCTTAGCAGACAATTATTCTCTACATCCTGCTCAAACTCTTACCAGCCACTTTCTCAGTGGAAAAGCAGCACAGTTTCTAACTTGATTAGGTTAAGTACAAATACCACTCCCTAAACTAGCAACATGCCAGTGTTGAATTTTCAGAGCTGAAAAAATTGTACTTGTATAGATTTAAGAAGATCCGGTACGTTTATTTTCAAATATTTCCACTAAAAAGTGCATTACCAAAAGGGATGTGTTGAACATGTCTTCCATACAATGAGGATCTGAGTTTTAGAAGTTCTTGCTGTTTTCTCAAAAGTTAAATGAAGTGGATTAACTGAAAATTAGTCTTGTGCAACTTAATGAGTTAAATACCTATTGTTATCTTTAACATGCTGATTCATCGTATCTAACAAAGCCTTGTAATCAACTAATTATCCTCAATTCCACTTGCAGATTTTTAAGGTTGATTTGCACTCAGCAAATACTACAAAATTAAGTGAAACAGCATCCAAACCTTTTTCTGGCATATCCTCCTTGCAAGATAATGAGCACATCTGCACCCTTTTTTTTTTTTTTTTTTTTTGGAAGGTCACAAACCAGAATATTTTTATCTTGCTTGGACTGGCTTTTTTTTGTTCCAGAAGTCTATTACAGGGCTCATTAACAGTTCCCCACCCCACAAGAGATAAAGCTAAAGAATTTCTACAAATATGCCAGATTTTCCAAGTTATTTAAGTAGCATTCCACTGTATATTCTTCCCTTTGTAAGAACTGAAAATTTTCAGGATTTGTAGGGTTTCTGTTGTGGTTGTTTGTTTTCAATTTAGTATATTTTATTAAGTATAAGAACTAATCATAAGCATATTATCTGTATAGCATTTCCATACTTCCTTTTGTATCACACAAGTTAACCACCATCTGGTAATATGAAACAGCTGCCTTGACACTACAGTGGCAGTGATCCACTTTACACAGATTGAACTGCTGTAGAGACAGGAGTCTAAACAGTTTAGGAAAAAAATTATTCAAGTCTGAAGGTACAAGCGCTATAGAAGACTTCCTAAAAGTACTGATTTCTCAAGGTATTTGACTAGGAGAAGCCCAGTTTCCTTTCAAAAGAATTCTAGTCATTTTAGCTTTGAAGTACTGAAGGAAGAGCAATGATCACCGCTGGTACTTGGGCACAAAGCAGTTCTGCTGCTTCTGGAAGGAGAAAGACTGGGGGGTCTGTGCACTGGGGGCAGGAGGGAACAAGCTGGACGTGCCACCTCGCATGCTGCCGCTCTCCTAACACTAGAGATTCCCAAAGCAAGCGTCATTGACATCTAATACTGAACTTCAGGAAACAAGGGGTCCTTAGTCCTCATCCAAACATATGCAAGGTGTATGTGACATTTAATTCTGGGGAAACGGAGACTGAGCTTCTGAATGGGAAGCTACAAACACGTAGAATCTGCAGGTTAGGTTTTCAGAAAGCCAAGATAACTGCAGGACTAGGAGAAGACTTTAAAACAAGGGTATTTTCTATTTTCCAAATTGGAGACTTCCTTCATCTTTTGTATCCAGCCAGCGAGTAAACTGATCCTGTGGCTGGCTGGCTTGCTGCCCCAGCTCCCAGGCAGCTGGAGCCTCAGCAGCCACTGCCACAGCCCACACCTCGTGTGGCTGGGGAGCCCACAAGTGAGATCCACCCACCCTGCGAGGCAGGGTCTCCTGGAGAAGAGAACAGGCTTGTTCCCTAGGAAGGGAGGGGGATGACATGGACGGATACGGGATGATTGGGGCAGGGGGGCAGTATTCCTCAGATGAAGGTGGGCCCCGAAAACCCAGCTCCCCAGACAGGCACATGGGCAAAGGGCCCAGCCCAGGACCAGATTCAGAGAGGGCTGTCTCCCAGCTTCCCCACTAAGCCCTGCAGGCTATGCCTCACAGCGATACAACTCTGCCATAAATATCCCAGATTAATTCTGATCCCAGCATCAAATCCACTTAAGAGACTTAAAAGCCTCCGAGTCCCCAGAGCTGCCTGCCCAAAGAGGGCTCTGCAAATGAGTCTTGGGCTGGAGAAGAGAAATGTTATCAAACAAGGCATGTCATTTGTACAATTTTTAGTAATGTCATTTTCAAGAGACAAATGAGACAAGATAGCCGAGCTGACGTCTTGTACTAGAAGCACAGACACAAAAAATCCTTGGGTACCAGACACGGATGCATGGGGTAGGATTTGTGTAAATATTCCATACTTTCTAGAAATAGCTCTTTCTCCTTATGGGATTGATTGTTAAATGACAGCATATGCTCTCCAGTCTGTGTAAGGAGCTATTTGCTTAGTTTTCATAGAGACATCTCTGTTTATAAAAAAAGCCTAAAAAGACTACCCCAGCAACACCAGAAAAAAAAACCCTAAGCATCTGGCAGCAAGAAGGGAGCTGGAGAGGAAGAGTTGCTTCCCTCTCCACTCTGCTATACCGGACAGGTGCAAGGCATTGGGAAGTACGGACAGGCAAAGGCAGCACTGGGTGACCACCGACCCTTTTCCCATCTCCTTCCTCCTCCACAACAGTGCGTCAAGAAAACTATTCCAGAGCACCACAATTTTGGGACTCCGTAAGCAGCAGCGCTTCCTTCCCTACCATAATCGTCCCGCTGAGGGCACGCGCGTAGCCAGCAAGAGATCCGAGGATCCAGGCAGTTCCTCCGGGTTCACTCGGAGACATCCCTCCCGCAGGTCCTCGCCCCCGCTACCGTCAGGGCCGTGAGAAGCAAGATGCGGCCGAGCCGGGAGGGAGCCCCTGCCCTCTGCCTCGACGCGCCCAGCACGGACCCCCAGGGGCAGCGCCCGAGCCACCCCACTCCGCCGAGGGAAGACCCCGAACCGGGGCGACCCGCACAGCGGGCGCCCCCTGCGCCCCAGCTCGGCGGAGGGCTGTCCCGGCAGCCGGGAGCACCCCCAGCCCTCGCCCCCGGCCGGCGAGGGGCTTTCGCTCCCTGCTTGCCCGGAGCGGCGAGCGGCGCTCCTGACGCCCGGGCTCTGCCGCGGGAGGGCTGCGCTGGCTCGGTGGCAGCGGAATACTGCCGTCTAGAGCCAGGGGCTTACTCATAAGCATAAGGAAGCCGAGCGCGCCGGATTACGGATAGCCCGTGGTGTTGTATCGGAGCAGCGAAGCGGGCTCCTGCAACGACGCATGCTTTTCCCACTCAAGTAAAACTAAGTCTCAAACACTTTTCCGTAGGTAGAAATACGTCGGGTAAGCGCCGCGACTTCGGTTATTGTTATTCTTGAGTTCCTGTTACTTAAGAATCGCGCGCAATTAAGCGGCTTTCCGCACGCTGCAAAGAAGCGCACGATTAATTACAGATTAGAGAGACTGGAAATAGACGCAAAGGCTGGGAGCGGACGCGGGTCCGAAATGGGCGAGCTCGCATTGGCACAGGCCGGCCCGCGCGGTGGCTAGCTGCCAATGTTTACTGACCCCTCTTCGGGTCACTCAGCGGCGAGAGCGCGGGCTCTCCGCACTGCCAAGGGTCCTCAGAAGCGCCGCGGCTCTCCAGGCACGGCCGGCGGGGAGCGCGGAGCAGCTCCCGTGGGGCCTCACCCCCGGGCCCCCCGAGAGGCGAGCGGCTTCGCGGGGTACCCGCGGTACACAAACCGGCAGGGAACAGGCCACGGGGAGAAGGGCAGAGCTCGCCCCGCTTCTCCCAGCGCCCCGCTGCTGTGGCTCTGCCGGGGGGCGGCGCGCCCGGGGCATCCCCCCGAGCGCACAGGGCTGCCAGGGCCGAGGCGGCGGAGAGCAGGGGTGGCCGCAGAGAAAGCCGTAGGCACGGAGGGCGGAGGAGCCTGCCCAGGGGGGCCCCCGGCCGTGCAGCCGCGGCTCGGACCCCCCCGGGCCCGCTCTCCGCGGGATCCCAGCTAGAGAACCGCTGAGGCAGCGGCATCCAGACGGGCTAGGGCGGTAGAGGCTGAGGCCAGCCCCTCCACCGCCGGTGAGCGAGGGCCCCCTCCTTGGCGCCCAGCTGCCCTCCGAGGAGACCGGAGCTCGCCCCTGGGCACACGCTGCAGAGAGTTCCGCTGCATCCCAGGGCTTGTATGCGGGGTGGCTTTAGGAAACCGAAGGCAGGAGACTAAAGGGAAGGAAAGCCGCGCTACAGAAACACCCTCCTCGAAAAAGGGCAAACAAACCCGGGCAGCGCTTACTTTTCGTGCTTTGCGTTTTCCTGGATGGCGCTCAGCACCCCCGGGTACGCGGGGGGGACGCCCTGCTGGAGCCTGCATGTGGCCAGGTGCCGGTGATGCTCGTCCTGGAGGCAGGCGTTTTCGTGGTACAACTTGGCCACTTGCTGCTCCAGCTCGTCTATCCTCCGCTTCTGCTTCTCCAGCAGCTCCTGCTGCGTCTCAATAATCTTGTTCAGCTCCTTCAGGTACTCCGCCGCCTTGCTGGGGTTCTCCGCTGGGCTCTCCATGGCCTCCCCACACCTTTCACCCTCCAAGAAGCAGGTGGGGGGCGCAGGTGCCGGCCAGCCCGCTCCGCTGGGAACTTAAGCGAGAGGGAAGAAATAAATAACCCGCCGGAAACCAGCCCCCCTGCGAGCTCGGCTCTTCCCCTCCTAGAGCAGCGGCTGCTTGGGCGAGCGTAGGAGCGGCGCGCAGCGGCTCCTAGTCTGAGCCGCCATTGCTAGCGCTCGGCTTCCCGCGGCCGAGCGAGGGCAGAGCCGGTGGGGACTGCGGGCGCCGAGCNGCCGCCCGACCCCGCGCTGGGGTGCGCTGCGCCCGGCGGGGGAGAGCCCCGGGAGAAGCGCGGGGTGCGGTCTCGGGGACCGGGGAAGGCCTCGGCCCCGCAGACCTTCTGCCCGGCGGTGCGGGGCGGTGCCGGCCCCCCGGGCGGGCCGGAGAGGGCCCGGGGAGAAGCGCGTTGTGCGCGGAGGCAGGCGGGGTAGGGCAGCCATGCGGGGGACCCGGTCTGCGAGACCTGATGGAAGAGCAAAGCTTTTCCCTGGCACACCTGGGGAACGATTGTTTATCGTTTGAGTAGCGCCGGGGTGTTGGCTCCCCCGGAGGCGGGAGCTCCAGCAGCGTGCCCGAAGTCGGGCTCGTGCTAACTGCTGGTAGCAGAGACCTCTCTGCCTTTCCCATCAGCAGCCTTGGCACCTGAAGCCTCTGTTGGTGAAACACTGCTTCCCGTTAAGGTTGCATCCAGCCAAGAAAAGTTGCTGAGATTTGGCTCCTGTATCATCCCAAGTGAATGCATGTTGGGAATGCTTGTGAAAACCGGGAATAGGAAGGGGAAATGGGGGGGAGATGTTTGCAGGAAGAAGATAGGAAGGTGAAGACATGCTTTTCTCCTCCCTTCCTCTCCATGTCTCCTTTTTTTTTTCCTCTCATTTTTTCTACCTCTTCACCTTTAAACTTTGCAAGTTTTCAAGTAGTAAAATTCTCTTATAGCAGTTGTTTCTGTTGTCACTGAAGTGCAAACCCTTTCTTGTGGAGTCAGCTCTTACTGGCATTGCTTCTGGAGTATGGCTGAGTCGGCAGAGTGAGGATGTGGGGGACTAACAGCAGCCATGGCCACTGGAGAGGTTGGAGTTTCTGGGCTCTCCCCATCTGTCCTTGGCATGAGGGGCTGATGCTTTTGGAACGGAGCTCCAAATTGGAGGGTGTATGCCCCACCTTCTCCCCCTCTGCCTCTTACTGCTTACTTGTCAATACGGAGAAAAGGGGCATGAGGGGAGGATAAAGGCTAGAAACACAGAGATTCACCTGGCAATTTTCATATGCATTCTGATTTTAGGTAGAAATAAGTTACCAGCAAAACTTTTACTTTTACTCTGGACATACGTGCAGTAAAGGGCTGTTGTGGCTGTCAAAGCGACTGAAGCATGAAAGGCTAATTTCTAGTTCTAGAGGGGATCATGAAGTCACAGAAAAGTTTTCAGCTGCTCTTTGAAGAGGCCAAGCTTCTTTTCCAGTAACTTTATCAGTGTTTAAAATTAGAATTGTTGAAAATAATTTTTACTCAAAATTTTTCTTCAGAATACGTTGGCGGAAGAGCAGTTTACTCTGCTTTTTGTGGAAAGAAAGGCTTATCGCAGTATCTCACTGAGGCAACCTGCATAGTGGTATTAGAGGCAGCCAGAAAATTTGTCAGGGATTAAATTGATAAATAAGGCAAGTGAACTTGCTTCTTATATGCAAAATAAAATGCAAAGTAAGACACTCAGAACTCATTAATGTATCTGCAGACAATAAAAGCTTATTAAGCATTTCACAGAAAGGACAGCTGAAGTGGAGCAGCAGCAGTTTAGTACAACCAGTTTGAAAGATAACTTTTAAGGTAGAAATTACTGAGTTCACGGGACCCGTGCAACACTGCTAGAGAGGCATGAGCCGTTTTAAATGTGATTACTTTCCTTCTTTTACAGATTACAAGAAAATGCTTCGGTTCCCAAAATGACAAAGTTGTATCTTGCTCAGTGGCTTGCTGTCTTGTTAGATAAGCTAAGTAAGAAATAATAGCTTGTGAAGCTTCTCTTTTTTTGTCTGGTTGATTTTGAAGGGTTTTTTTGAGAGGATACCGGTAACAGGGTAATGAACTTGACCTGCTAGTCAGAAGCTAGTCTGCTTGTGCTTTCCCATAGATGACATGGAGAAAATCAAACCTGCTGGAAATGCTTGTCACAGGAAACCATAAATTAGATTGAAAAATATAGTAAACCCTCAGAAATGCTTGGGTTGGCACCTGGCTTCCTGGACCATGTCACTGGTGTGTTTTGTATATTGCTGGCACTCGGAGCTTAGAAACAGGAAGGAGTATCCTGTGTCTGAGGGGATTGTTGCCGTGAGCCTCCAAAGGCTTGTATGCTTCATCATGCTCCATAAATTAACAAGGAGATGTAAACTTACAAGATAAGCATATTCATTAAATCAATAACATAATCGATCTCTAGCTGTGTGTAAGACGCAGATTGTAAAAGCAGATCCAGCTTGTTCAGATTTACTGTTAGAAAATTAAGTTACATCAAGCCTAACCTTTTAAAATATTAAAATTACCAAAATAGCATTCTTATTACTTGCTAACATGTTACCTCAGCCTGTCCATTTTTATAAGCTAAGCAGCACATGGTTAATGGCCTGGGAAAGTGCCAAGGAAGATTTAAATATGAAAGAAAATGTTGCTCATTCAGCGAGTAGGATTCTCTTATTAATTTATTATTAGCAATACATAAATATCCTGTCGCACTTTGGAAAAACCATAGTATGGCCTTAATTTTAGACTGTCTCAAGTCTTGATATTGTCTGGCAAATTGATACCCTGCAGAGAGCCATTTGTGAGTGTAGGGGTATTAGTTTTGACATCTGGTCCAAATTCTGACTGAGGTTCAAAGAGACATCTGTGTTGCTTGTGGGACTGCGTATGCTGTTAGATGCCCAGCAGTGATCAGTCAGGTTTGCTGGTCCAGTTCTGAAAACCTGGCTCTCGTACTTGCTACATGCCTGTCTAACTTGGATGTTCTGTCGGTTTTAAGTTTATTGTACTGCATAAAAACTAAGCACATAATGTTACTATTTCAGAAATGGTTTGGTATGGCTAATAATGCCATGAGTGAGCACACAGCTGAAGTAATTTTTTCAAAGTAACATAAGTCCAGGGAAAAGCCTCTGATACATATTTTCCATGTAAAATTAATTGGGTCAGTGTAATATAAAAAACAAGGACCCAGAAATCATGCAGTGATTTGTGCTCAATCTTAACTCTGCCTTTCATCTCTCTCTTAACAAATTCTATTGGAAACCACTTCTTCCTTGCGTCCACTTCTTTCTTACTCTCCGACTCTCCCTGTCCCCCCCAGTTCTCTCCCTCTCTCCTTGGTTTTGCTGCATTGTGCTTAGACATTAAGTAATTTTGTCCTGCTATTAGAGTTTATCCTGTTAGAGTTTATATGTAGGTACCAACCTCTTTCACACAGTGTGCCTAACATATATGTGCCCTCTTTCATGTGTCCTAATACATGACATACATGTTCCTTATCACATAACTGTGTACTCACCGTACACCCAGAAGTGCTTGTTCATCTCCAGTGGGCTGATGGTGGGGAATCAGCTGAGTAATACCAGAAAAATCAACATTCTTTGTAGCCCATTTGCTGCACACTATTGAGGTTTCCTAGAGAAAGAAGGCAATAGAAATCACACTACTGACCTGGACCATTGCCCCAGTAGGCCATATACTGCCCTATACCTGACTGTGAGGTATTAAAAAAAAAAAAGCGGGGGGCGGGGGGGGGA
The DNA here is from genome assembly GCA_013400535.1 of Scopus umbretta. Classification (NCBI taxonomy): domain Eukaryota; kingdom Metazoa; phylum Chordata; class Aves; order Pelecaniformes; family Scopidae; genus Scopus; species Scopus umbretta. The sequence continues at coordinate 19,698 of VZTL01010016.1, forward strand.
AGGGGGCACAACCTTAAAGACCTGGAGTCTTTCAGAAACTGGTGGTTCTGGCTTGTTCTTTCACTTCTCCTGGTTACATATAAACCACTTTTAAAACCTGACATCTTACCAGTATATCCGATTTCTACGTACAAGCGTGGAACTTCCTTATGCCTTTTGTAATGATCTTTTGTGAAACATGTTCATGATACCATTTAACTTTTTCTTACATAAATGGAATATATTGAGCCTTGCTCTGTGCATTTTAGCCCCTCTTCTAAAAAGGGAGAATACTTGACCAGCTCTATAAGGTCAACCCTGGAGTTTTCTGCACTTTAGAGTACTCTTATGTCACCACAAGGTACCTGTACAGCTTTATGGCACTTGAACAATTAGGCTGGGTTTTTTACCCTGACCAGCTGATAGACTATTTGAAATATCACAAGCTAAGCATGACAAAATTATAGACCATATTTTAAGACACATACACAAGGCAGTAGGAAGTTATATTTTAATTTCATGAGTTCTGATTCTAGTGTACCAATCATTACTGTTTGTATGAATTGCCTTTTGATTTATGAAAGAAATGATAAATTGGCTCTTCCAGGATATGTAGCTTAATCTGGCAGTTTGCCTGCAGAGTTTGGTCCAGAGCTAATCCATCTGAATACCTAACTTTAACCAAGTCTTTAAGTCTACTGAGCCTTTCATAAAAAATAATTTCCTTTGTATTTTTGTTTGTTTCTGTGAATTCTCTCTTTATATCTTGTTTTAGTAAGCAATATCATGGAATGTTATAGTAGGCAAAAAAAATTGTGTCCTTTTGTGCAAATTCCTTGGGAAAGGACTATGTCTGTCTTTATGCCCTGTAAAATGACAAGCACTGTTAATGTAAGGTATCGAGCAACTATAATACAAAAGTGTGGGATAAATTAACAAGGAATATTTTGCTGCTTTGGGGAAAGAGGGAAAATGAGCGATAAAGGAAAGAGTATGCTGTTTAAAGAGATGGCTCACAGTTTTTCTTGGGAAGTGTGATGTGGCAGTGGCACTGACTGCAAGGCTTACTCTGTGCTGGGGGATATTTGTGCTTATATTCTGGGTTGTGGGACAGATGCTGCGTTCTAGCACAGTGGGAGGAAGGGGAATAAAATTACGTGGAGTACTTACAAATGCAGCACCTCGTGTGATCTGTAGAGGAGCTGCCAACCACTTCATAAGCCCTTGGGTATCAGCAGTGCAAGGGCCTTGGGAAGTACTGTAGCAGAGGATCACCACAAGAAAAAAAGCATGCATGCTTCTGCTAAACATCTATGAAAGCATATGTCGTTATCTTCTACTGCACTGTGTACTGTAGCAATAGATGAGTGCTTATCAGTTAAGCTGGGGAGAGATAGGAATTTACAGATTTACTTCTGATATGTGGTCAGACAAACGTAAGTTCTAATTGTGTTCAATTTCCTTGGAGTATATGGACTATAAATTTACTTTGAGTTACTTAAGCTTCCTGGTTATGGTGATCACAGGGATTTTGATGACCAGTTATAAGAACAAACAAGCTCAAAAGAAGATTGTTTAAAATTCAGTTTATGATCATTCATATTGAGAATGGGGCTTAAGAATAGCTTGGGAATAGTTGTGCAACTCTTTTCTACTCAAATTAATCTTTCAGAGTGAAGCCAAACAAGACAATTTCAATCCAGAAAGACTTTTGCTATAAAAGTGGTAATTTTAAAAAGGGGACTAAGTTGAACTTACAGCTCTAACTTAGCAATAAATATAATGCATTTCTTGTTACAGCTGTAATTGTTCCTCTGTTAATTAAACAAGTTATTGTATAAATGGTGCAGAAAATAATTTCTTGGTACTTAAGCTGAGATTCAAGCCAAATCAGAGTTGGAATGAAGGACACCTTTCATTAAAACATAGTGTTTTAAGTTGTAGGCTAAACCGTGACTGAAGGAGAAAAATATATGCTACAATATCAAATACCTAGTGTCAAGAGCAGATAAGTGCCCTTGACGCTAGAAAAAAGAAAGAAGAAAATACTTCATATTAGATAAAGATGAACAGCACAGGTTTATTGGCAGGGATAAAAAAAAACCTTAAACATCAGATTAGGAAGCTGAATACTAAAAGAGGAAAGTAAACAAAACCCTCACAAAATTACAACTTCATGAATTCACTGAAAGCAAGGAGAAATATCACATGCTAAAATATCCACTTCAATGTTTTATCTCCATTGCTTATGATTACATGATTTCATTGTAACATGCTTCTTTTTCAAGCTTATAAGGCAATAAAATATCATATACAATACCAAATGCCAGCATTTTGATATTAAAAAAAAAACAAACAAACCAGAGTTTTCTTGAAGTCTGTTCTGAATAAAAACTTAATAAGCAAACTTGCTCATATAAAAGTGCTGGTGGTTTTTGTGTGTGTGGTTGTTTTTTTTTTTGGTTTTGTTTTTTTTTAATTACTTAAAGGAATCATTACCTATGTTGCCAGAGTTAAATTCACCCACTGTCTTCCATTTTAAGAGTATGTATTCCATTTTGATTCTATACACTTCTAGTCTAATATTTTTCTATACTTTAATTGGTTGGAGTCAGTTTTTCTGTGCTTACCATATTCTTCAAACTGAATTATCTTGGAGAGTTTCAGCAAAGACTGCTTTTTAGAATAAGATTGTGAGAAAACATGAAATCAGATAATATTTTCTTTTTTGAACATCCGTGGAAACAGAAATTAGGGAAAAGTCTGAAGAAGCAACTGTGATAAAATATGAAGTCCTCAGAAATATATATTTCTTTTGCCACCGGTGTTTTAAATTGGATACCTAAATTGATGAAAACTAATGATGTTTATCATTAATTTCTTGTTCTCATTTCACATCTGTAGTTGGCACGTTGCTTACTAGGATCCTATGACCAGAAGCTCAGATGACATAGTAATATTTTTCACATTAGGAAAATAATTCTGCTTTCAAAGATAAATTGAAATAGTAAAAAAATTGAAAAATAGGGAAACAGCCTGAAAAATTGGTATCAGATGGTACTTCTAATATGTATTCTGTCTATTCCATCTGAATCTACTGGGTAAAATAAAAAATAATTTGAAAGCAGGGTGTACCATAATATATATGTATATGGTCAGAGAAGAATTTGTTGCATGGATAACCCTAATTACAGCATTTAATGACTTCTGAATGCTCAAAAATTCAGTCTTGCCTACCCTTTTAGGTAGCATGCGTCTCCATACCTCCTAGATGTTATATGTTCAAACTCATTTGAAATCTTTTATCCCTATAAATAGTTTAAACCAGCTAGTATTTAAAGTCAGACCTACAGACTACTCAGGAAGCACTTATGTGACTGAAAACAAAGATTATGACAGAGGCTTAACCTGGTTTTGCCATCTATAATGTTTTTTTGTTTGTATGGTTTAGTGAATCCTTGTCAACAAAACTTGGAAGAAAAAACCGTATTTACTCATTTCATATAAATGGCGACAGCACATAAATCATGAAGGCTTGGGTTTCTGGTCTTTTCATACAGTCCAGAACACCTGTTAATTGAGTATATTGTTGTGTGTATCTGACTGGTTTTAATAGTGATGTGGACCATTTCACCTGCTTTTTCAATTGCACCACGTGCTTAGGACAGCTACGCTATCTGCTGTCAAGGTTAACGTACGTACGTATCTTAAGTTACAAATGCTTTTCCACTAACAAAATGGCACAAGGCAAAGATCCCAAAGAACGCCATTATGTTTACACAGTGAAATGTTCTGTGGAGAACTGGCTCCGGTCCCAGCAGTGGGGTCTCAGCATCAGTGTACTTTGCTCAAGCTAGAGCCGGGTGGTCAGTACTGCTAACTAACTCAGGTACAGCACTGTGCTGACAACTGCAGTACTTGCAATTCTGAAGCAACCTAAGGCACAGCTAGTTCACAGAGCTCGACATTATCCTGTATAGTGAGATTTAATGTGAGCTTCCATGATGAAAATTAGCTGTGTACTTGCTAGGGTGTCCTGCTTTCGGCTGGGACAGANGGAAAAAAGGGTCTCTTTAAAATCTGGACCTATAGCAAGCATAAGATAGCTTTTCATCATAAAATATTAATGGGGGCAAGAGAAGTGGCAATTATACCTGAAGGGTGGAGATACATTACTTACCTTGACTACAGTATGTTTATTTACAGTGTATGTTACTCTTTGTCCCCACCCTGAATGAAAAGGTGACCTACAGATTGGTGAAGAAAAATGTAAAAAGGTGAAAATGAGAAACTCTACATCTGCCTGTCAATTGTTTTTACGCTATGGGAAAACCAGTACATTTTTGATCCTGTGGTCATTAAGATACATTTGTACTCATGCAATTGGAAGATTCTATGTTTGCTCTGATTCACCATATTTTCATTCTTACTGGTCTACAGTTGTTTAGATTTTTGTACCATTTATTTTTTTCCAGGGAGAAACTAGAAACATATCACTGTCCAAGACAGTGTGTATATCATAGAATCATTAAGGTTGGAAAAGACCTCTGAGATCATGTTCAGACAGCTGAACTCCACCTGTCTCTAGTAGGCCCAGTGCCATGTAAACCTCCCCATACATATGTGAAGAGAAGGAGAAATAACCTTTCATTTGTAAACAAGGAGTAAAAATCATACCCCAGCTTTATCACTGACAACAGCTGAGGGAAATTTAAGTTCTTCCATTTTATTTGCAGCAATACTTACAAATAGATTTGCAAATTCAGACTGGAAACTCTTCTATCTTTTACAGAAAAGAAAATACATCACAATGTGGACACATCAATTTCAGTTGCTGCTTTTCTAAATAAACAGTGCTAAACCTCAAGATGTCTTAGGTAAAGATTCAAAATCAGGAAATGAAAAACTGAACAATAAAATGCTAAGGTCAGACGGGATCAACCTTTTCTTATCCCTTCCCTTTCATACTGTTGAGAAGTATATCGGAGGGGATGAAATGTATTGATGCTGGACTGTGTCATTAGTAACAGTCTGTTATTTACAATTTCAGCCTAGAAACCTTGGAAAGTACTTTATCACTTGATCTTCAGACTAGTATTTGTAACTTGTCAGCCTCTCTCCATTTTTTGAGCATTTGTACTGCAACTGCATTGAGAAGCCCTAGAGCAATGTAGTTAAGCTCTATTGAACTCTATGGAGGTTTAAAGATAAGGGAGTTATTTCTGTCAAAGCTAACATGAAAAAATATATTTGCTGCTTCATAATTGCTGAATAGTGGTGAAAAAAGCATTTTTCCTTTTTTCTACTCTTGCAGTTGGAACCTAGTCTTGCATAAACAGGGTCTACGAAACATTGTGAGTACTTGGGCTGCTCTAGTCTCAAGGGTGTGTTGTCCTTATGGAGTATGTGACTTTTGTTGCACGTTTCCTCTTGCTATTAAAAACTCTCAATTAAAATGCTTCACATGAACATAGCGTATCCCCAGCCTCTTAGTAGTTGGTCACACAAACAGGACTCTCTGCATGCTAGTGAATATGAACGATCAGAGTAAAGGCTTCACTTGGATCAGAACTCGTAAAAAGCATTGATCCTGCTCTCTTTTTAGAGGAAAATGCAGTAATTTCTGGAAGCGTTTCCAGATAGGCCATTTCCAGTTGAAATTTTTAAAAAAAAGTTGTACTTGCTTTTGGAAGTTTCGGGTTTTTTTTTCCCTTAACTGAACCATCTCTCAAGAGGAGGCTCTATCACAGACTGAAAATCTGTCATATGGAATGACAAAATATTGTGGCAGCAAAATGTTCAGTGAGTACTTATGTGGGGGATTACAGACTGGCAGAGGGAACATTTTTTCTAAGACAAAGGACCTTCCAGAACTGACCCTGTCAATGACTATCTGAAGGCAAAAGTAACTTGATTCACTGTGAAGATGAAATGGAATTCTACTTGAAGAGTAAAAAGGAATGTGCTGCTTCTACAAAGAAGAGATGAAGATGTCAATTCTGGAAATGCAATACAAAAAGAACTAGCTATGTTTTTTTCATAAGTCTGCTTTGTGCATCTTACTTTGTCAAAATTAAACTGGGTCATTTATCCAGAGGAGAATAATGATCCGAATCATCTTTGAGATCTCCAGCAAAGTGTTAATCAGATGTTTAGAGGTTTCCCCTTGGCTAGAATCTTGGAACACAAGGAGAAAAACCCGTATCAAAAGAAGTTCTTAGTATAAATGACAACTTGAGTTTATTCCCAGTCCCTCAAGGAATTGAGATCTTAGACTTCTAAAAATATGGAATGGACTAATTGGGGGCTTGTGACAAACTGCTGTGGGTTCTTCTGAACTCAGGAACTCTCTGAAGTAACTTTCTTCATGGGATTTCCTAAAGAATAGCAATCACACAAAGATAAATTGCTGTGCTCAGGCTCCTCAGCTACCAGGTTCTGTGAGGCTTCTGTGAACAGTGTATGTGCCCTCTTTTTACTCTTCGGCAACCTTGGAGAGATTTACTGACATGCCACACACAGCGAGAATACATAGAAATAAAATGCGTGGGTGTTAGTGAGTGTCCTTGAAATTGTCCTTCATTCAAGTCAGGCAAAAGCTATGAACAAATGAAAATGTTTACAAAGTCCAAGACAGCTAACATAGTTGCAAAGGTTTATAAAGACCCAAGTTACAGGAAAGAAGAAAATGGTATTTAATTTATGTTATGTAGCCAGGTCCAAACCCCAGCAAAATCTGTAGGATCTGACACGTGGTAGATTCTTCCTTTTATCTTTGGGGGCCTTGGTGTTTGTGCACACTTCAGGGTTCAATCACAGAGGAAGAACTTGAACCGAAAAAGTGTGTTAGCTTTTTAAACCTCTTCCCCCGCTCTTCTGTAATGGGCATAGGAATGAATTCAATTTTCTTCATAAGTGTTTTGATCCTCAACCTGTTCAGGAGACTTTTTCTCTGTATTGACAACTAAGTGAATTTCTGCCTTTGGAAATGCTGCTACCTTCTTAGCTGAGAAGGTGCAGTTTAAATTATGTGATAACTCTGATCTATTTCCCACATGGAAAAGCTAATCCTGATCTCCATATAAAGCTTTTTATTGTACTGAGCTTTATATTTCATAGCCCCATGTAATCAAGAACTACTCTCTGTATCTTGAATTAATTCATGTGAGTAGCTCTTTACTGAAGTGCAGAAGTGGCACTAATCAAATACTTTGGGGTGAGTGATCTTGAAACGTGTCTTTGAGGAATACTATGACAGGACTGTTAACTGTGAGCTTTGTTTTGCCTGTCAGTGATCCAGGCAGTTAAAAATCTCTTACTACATTTAGTTGCTGAATTACTACAGGAAAAAGATACATTATTAATGTTTGGGCCTACCTTTCACCTGAAAAAGATATTTTCCAAAAAGCAATGTAAATAAAATATCTCATAGTTGTATTTGTATTACTCAGATCTGTTGAGGAACATAGTTTTTCCATTACTTTAATGTACGGCCTGGGAATACTCTGCCTTTCTCTTCCACATTACAAAAAATTAACTTTCCAGCTAAGGTCTTTTAAAAAAATGGTTGTCAAAAAGTCATTGTTGTGTCATTTCTTTGTTTGATGCTAGTAATAAATTGACATTTAAAATAGATCTCCAGGAATTTCTGAGGTAGAATGATATAAATTCAGCCTGTGGGAACAAAAAGGGCTTTCAAAAAAGTGTAGCTACAACTGTGAGCAGGTTTCAACCCATTCCTTTTTGGCTTCTGTTCTGTTACTGTCCGTTAGGTTTTTTCCTCCCTTTAAACTCCCAGAATCTCTGCTACTACATCTGCTGTATATGCTAGAAGGGCAAGTGTGGAGCATTTACCTAATGTAAACATTCTCCTTGAAGCTAGGTCCCACCAAAAGCAAAACCACAGCTTATGAAATCATGCAGGCATTTGCTTTGTTATTCGTAATCATTTCAGAGAATGCCTGACAAAAAACGGTTTATTGCTCTAATATTCAAACTCAAAAAGTGAAGTAGACAAAGTCCTTTATTCCACTTGCTGCAACCACAGTTGTAATGGAACAAGGGACTTTTTTCTTCCTTTTTATTCTTTTTTCTTCCTTTCCCTCTCTTCCCCTCTTTCCAGTTCCCCTTTCCCCTTCCTTTCCTTTTCCTTCTCTCCCCTTCCCCTTCCCTTTCCCTTCCTTTGCCTCTCCTTCCCCTTCCCTTTCCCCTTTCCCTTCCCCTTCTCTTTCCTCTTCTCTTTCCCCTTCCCTTTCTTCTTCCCTTTGCCCTTCCTCTTCTCCTTCCTCTTCCCCTTCCCCTTTTTCATTTCTCATTTTCCGTTTTATTTTTTTATCAGAAAGGTGCTGATGACATTATTCATCACCTGGATTCCACTTCAGAGCAGTTACAGCATCACATTGTGAGCTCAAGGTCAGCAAAACTGTAATTCAGACACTCCATCTAACACTGTTTCAGTGCAAAATTATGAAGAATTCTTGACAAGGCCTGCACATACATATCATTCATTCTAAAAAAAAAAGAAAGTACATACACTGCTTGATGAAACACTGCATATGAGTTCTTACAGAATCCAACTGGCAAAGCAACCAATCCCTTGTTATGCAAAATCCTTGTTTGTAAGCAGTGTTATGCCTTTAAATCGATTTTAATACTTTGCCTTAGAGAGCTTATACACATTTTCTCAACATAAACCCGCTACAAGTGCCATCTGGTGGCAGAAGTAAATTAAATCTGCACAAAATATTTTATGGAATTCTTAAGGGGAATTATTTCCAGCAGAACGCAAAGGGATTTAAGCATGCGGTTCTCATGAGGAGATAGGTGCTACTGAGTCTGTGTTAAAACACATGGGTCACCCTAGGTTTGAAAAATTCCTACAAAGACAGGACAACTTGCAGTGAAAATAGAACTTGGTCCATGATTGACTGTCATACAAAGATAAATGTCATCTTAGTACAGATATTAGAGTGTAATAATTGCCAATTTCATCTAAAAGAAAAAAAAAATTAAACTTGTTTCACTTCGTGTCCCTGTACCTAAGCTGCCCCCATTCAGGAATTTTCTCTAATGGACGACTCAGTGCCTTTTAAGGAGAAACATTTTTTTCCTTACTAAAGGGAAAATACACACTACTGTATTGCAACTGTTCACTTGTGTATTTGGTCTATTTTGGTATACATAACTTATTATAGATACCCCAAACGTTTAGGTTTTGTAGCCAAGACTTTAATAGATTTCATGCTTGAACCAATATTACTATGACATTTATGAAAAGGTGAAAAATCCTTTGGGAGAACTATTTGAGATTCATCCTCTCAAGGTAAATTTAGGGACTTCTTTTTGTGGGAAGGTTTTCTTGTGTTATTTTGGCCTCTGTCATAAGTATATGCATATCTGGAAATACAGTTTTCTACAGCGATGTATGCTTTGGCCAGTATCAGCTGTATGTATCTTAAACACAGGTTCCATGCTCTTTTCTTATTATGCAAGGAAATGTTCAGACTTGAGAAGACATATGCTGTGTGGCAGTGTTACATCTGTTACGAAATCCTTTTGAGAAGAGAGAACCAAATAATAAGGTGGATTTGCTTTCTATCCTTGTCTCTAGATGTCAGTTGTGGAAGCAGAGTTGCTGACTAAGAAACTGTTTGGTGTTGGGTTACAGGTCTCCAAAAGAGCTGCTTGAATTCCTATGAAAAACTCAGTTGATTATATAAACATGCAAACCACATCCTGGGGTGCATTAAACACACTATAACCAGCTGGTCAAAAGAGGTGATTATCCCAACGTCTTTATCATTGGTGCGGCCTCACCTTAAGTACAGTTCTGGGCCCCACAATTTCAGAAGAATATGAAGGTCCCTGAATGCATCCAGAGCAGGGCAACAGAGCTGGTGAAAGTGCTGGAAGGCATGTCCTCTCAGAAGTGGCTGAGGACTTTGGATTTGTTTAGTTTGGAGAAAAGGA
>VZTL01010020.1:0-14706 GCA_013400535.1 Scopus umbretta
TTAGTTTGGTTTGGCTTTTTTAAACCAGTCATAGATATGAAATATGATGCTGATTTTCCTTAAGCCCTTTAGGGTCTGATAATGCCATTATATTATCTGACTGGGGATGCTTGATTGTACAGATATGCAAGAAAGTACGAATCACAAGTTGGCTCCTGGTATTCTTGGGGTCCCTCTCTGTCTCCTGCCCATCTCTCCCCTCCTTCCTTTCTCCCTCCCCTCTGTTGACTTTTACATGAGAAGTCAGATCTTGTTTAACTGTAAACACTCTGGGATTTAAAAAGATGTTTCTTTGTGCTTGTGAAGTTGACATTAATCAAATTTGGGGTGGGAGTAGGGATGGTGTTAACAAAGTCCTTGAATCTGCTAATGCCACAGCTAACAGAAGTCTCTTCCAACTTCAGCTCTCGCTGTTTTAGGTTCAGCGTACTTATCTCGCAAGATATACCAACACCATTGACTATGAGAACAAAATCGAGGCGTAAAGCTGATAGTCTGGATTTTGTTTTTTCAAGAGAGAAAAATAAATTGAAAAACAATGTTAAAAATATCCAACTTCCCAAATCCTCTCCATTGTTGTGAAGCAGGAGAAAAGCTGCAAAGCTACTACCCTTTCCTTGTCCCCTCTTTTATATGTGGTTCAGATCCTCATTGCATGTTGTATTGTCATTTGTTTGGTTCAACCCTGCAGTTACTCTCATTTCTTTCTGTATGGGTGAAAGGTAACATATACCTGCTCTGAGGAAAATTGTCACTCTTATCTTATTTGACCTGTTGTTTTTCGGATTCTGAGTTCTGGAGAGTAAAAAAGATTTCTGCTAAATTAGCAAACTGTCGTCAAACTTCACTCTAGAAGAATACTTATTTGCCATACTCTTACGTCTCCCTTGGTTTAAGCTAGTGCATTCCTTAGCCTTTTACCTCTGAAGTACTTGAGTGTTGGAATTGATGAGATGAGAAGTTTTGTGATTTCTTACCATTTTTCTTTGTGCCTTCTTCATGATGTGAAAGCATGCTGGCAGCCATTACTACCAGTTTGCAATGCCTTAAGAGTATATGGAACTACAGAGAATACAGAAGGAAAGGACTTTTGACAAATCACAGGCTTTCCAGAAGTCTGGAGTAATACTGTCGTTTTCAAGAACTGCCTGGTTTTGGCTTATAGTGATCTTGAGGATGTTTAATCTAGGCATCTGATAACTAGTGACATAGTAAATGTGAAGTTGTGGGAAGGGACAAAGAGCAACTGAAGGAAGGGAGAAATGGGGGATTACAGCTGAATTGCTCATCATGATTCTAGCTGAAGCCTCCCCCTTTCCTGTCTTTTCTTGCTTTTTGGGCACCTGGCACTGAACCCGTGTTCATAGTTGTTTAGAATTCTTTGGAATGATAACACAATTTGTTGTGCTACCCAAACATGGAATTTTACAAATATGAAAGAACGTTTGGTGTTTGGGTTTTTGTTATTTGGGGGGTAGGTGTTATTATTTGGGAACTTCTACTGCAGCTGTCCCTTCGCTGGAAATAAGTCATTTAGAACAAACACTTTCTTACAGTTCTCTGTTCTCATTTCTGTGTTCACAAAACTACAGGCCATTGTGACTTTTTGCTGGAATAGACAAAAACTTAACTTTATTGGTTGCTTGATAGTGTCTTTAAAAAAAAAAAAAAAAAAGTTGATTTTGCACCAACATTCCCCTCTGCTGCCTAGTGTGACAGCTCTGTATGAATTGCTCGTGGATTTTGGACAGCATGGCTTCAAAATCAGTACGTGCTAAAGAATGATTATTTGCACATCATGTACCTTACGGAGACCAGGTTTTGTTATGAAAATAAATTGAGGAAAAAATGGAAAAATACATCCAGTGAGACAACACAAGTTTGTTCTGAGTGTTGGTACTTAAAGCAGATATTGTGATTTAAAAAATTTTCTCTCCCAGCATCTGGGACCTTCCTATGCCTGGTGCACTGTGTCAGTCTGCTTACTGGGTCACTTATGGGGAAGCCCAGAGGAAATTTATCAGAGGTGTTACTTTTTGTTCAGACTGTTGCTTTTTAATTAAAAAAAACAAAATGCAATGAAGTTCATGTGGCTGAGAGGATATCGCAGTATATTGTTTTTGCTTTCAGGCAGTTAGGATGACCTCAAACTCCAACCTGCAAGTGAGTAGCTTAATTTTCTGCTTAGCTAATGCCTGCCATTTGCGTGAAACTGTATAAAGGCAGAATGTCTAGAACAGTCTGAATTTAAACTAAGTTCAGGAAAAAGTTAATACGCAAAAGTAGACATAGTATGTTCATTGGGTTTGCATGAATCTCTCATCTTGAGACTAAATTTACAATTCTTTTGATTTCTTTCTATTTTATTTTTATCAACAGTGAAGTAGGTTAGGTCATTTGTGGAGAAAATGTGAAGGTCTTGAAAAGGGTGATAGACCTCTTTTTTTAGAAGTAATAGTGACTGAGAATGTTCAGTAATTAGGAACAGCTGGGGGTGAAAGGACAGAGAATACAGTGATAAAATATGTGTCTGACAAAACTAAGTAACTGATCTTTAGTCTGGCTTTGCAATATATTCACTCCTTTGTTTAGCATGAAGAATTTCTCAGTTGTTTGCTTAAACTGCAGAAGCCATACTTTGTTTAGTTTATTGAGCAGCAATGCTAAAATTGATCTGTGGTTGAATGTAATCTGAGTGGTTCTTATTCCAGATTATGGAGATAGGCTAGAGCTTCTGCTGGTAGGTCTTTCTTTTCCCCTTCTTGTGTAACACAATTATATAGCTCTCAGCAAATTAGAAATATGGCCTTTTAAAATGTGCTCTAATGTACTTTCTAGAGGAAAAGAAAAGGCCCTGGGTGGTTTTTGTTTTTTTTCTTCACTAAGCATGACCTTAAGGACCATAATTAGTGAAGTGAATGATTGCTGCAATAAACTGTAGGGTCATCTTCTACTAGAATTTGCTTTCTGCTAAGTCTTCCTTGCTCCTTGAAATAAATAAGACATTAGCATTGCCTGGTTTGAGAGGGGAAAAATTGGACAGAATATATCTTTCAGCTTCTACTTTACACAGTCCCCAAAACATCCCTTCCACATTCTTAGTAATACCTTTTATGAACTTTGAGAGATGCAAAGTTTGGTTGGTTGGTTTGGGGGTTGTTTTTTTGTTGTTGTTGGGTTTTTTTTCTTCGAAAATCTGGTCATGTGAATGTTACTCTTATTTAATTATTTAGAATTTCTGTATTCCACATAACATCAAAATTTTACTTATACCCAGAGATATATTTGATATTTTTGTGGTAGATTGTTATAATGAGTACTTAGAAAGAGATTTTTACTCTTGAATTCTGTGAATGCTAAAAGTATTTTTTCAGCTTGTTTTTATACTGTTACTCTAGACTTTTTAGTGAATAACAAGTTAGTCTTTCATGAGCAATCAGCCCTACAAATGGACCCACCAGACAGACATGTGATCATTTGGTATCTGTTGTCCAGAAGGCATTTGAAATGTAAATTGGATTTAGTCTTTAAGACTAGCTTTGCATAGTCAGTGTTTTGGGATTGCTTAAATTTAGGGCTTTAGCTTAAGGCCTGCTGTATTTAGAGTTGGACAACGCTTTGTCATTATCTAGTAACCATAGTTGATTGGTGACTAGTTTCTAAACAGCAGTAAAATTGTTTCACTTATGATAGTAAGAGTGAGGATATATTTTACTTCTTGGAACAAAAATAAAGCCACCAGAGAAAGACGTTTATTTTATCTTCATCACTATTCTGTCTAAACTGAGCTTATGGTGCAAAGGAATGAAATTGCAGTGCTTGAGTGTTTGTGCTTTCTTGGAAGTGAGGGGCTTTTATAGGCTTCATGTGGCACTCTGGTTAAGTTCATGTAGATAGGTCAAACATTACTTACACTGTTAGGTGTCTCCCTTTCTGATGTAATTGAGAAAAGCTGCTCTGGTTCCTTTAGGTTTATTGATAAACTTCATTTTGGAATTGTGATAAGTAGTTTACTTAACAAAGTGTCTCATTCTAGTCTTTTTTTTTTAAGCTTTTTGTTTCTCAGGCTTTTTCTTAAATGTCTTTTAGTTGGTCTGGAAACTTGTTTTTTAGCTTGTTCTTTATGAGTCTTCAAAGAGCTAGTTTTCCTTTCTTCTAAAAGGAAAGGTTGTTGTTGGTATAGAACTCGTCAGTTTGTTAGCTGTGTGCTTCCTCCTCCAGGAGTTTGTGTCCTGCATGTCCTGCCCTGAAAATGTACAGGCCTGTAAACCTTATGGTGAGTTGTTTGGGAGAATATAGGGCCCTTGTGCCTCAAGTGATTGGATATGCAAGTGACGATATTAATTTCCACTATCACTTAATTTGTATGGAAGTTTTCTATACAACTGTCCTAGAGGGTGTAGTTTTGTCAGGAAAAGTGTTTTGAAGTGGTTGTGGCTGTGTTGCATATCATCACTTTTTTTTCAAGCAAGCCTAGAGAATCCTTCCTCCTCTCGCAAGCATCTGATTGCTTTCTAGACCGTTCTTCATTTATCTCTTGAATATCTATATTGTATGCTTGATATGTGGTATTGCTTTGAAATTTAAATTGACTTGAAATACTCAATTGAATATTATATTTGCAGATCTCTTTCTGAGCTCATAATGCCTATTATGTTAGATAGTATTTTAGCAAATGTAATTGTGTGTGTTTTGATAAGAGATGCAATTTACACGTGTTCCGAGTTGATGATCAGCTAAGTCAGGGTTGCTAATGCAGTTGCAAACTAGCCCTGAGTTGTCTAACCCCTGTTTTCAGATATAAGTTTTTACTTATCTTAAGCATATTAATTTTGTCTTGTCTCATTTAAGAGAAAAGTTAAGGCATTATTTTTATGATGCTAAGTTCAAATTATTGACCAATTTCACATACACTAACGAGTTATTTCTATATTCATTTACACATAGCTGCATTTGGCATAATCTCTGTATAAAGGCATTCATAGAGCTGTAGACACAACATCAAATGAGCATTTATACAGTACATTTCCTAGACAGGAATATTTCAGGTAACTGTTGTTTCCTGTCAAAATCCTCTTTTCCTTTTTCATGTTAAGTACAGAAGCCCTGAAGACTATTTTAATATCAAGCTAAAAATTATTTCTCATCTCTTAAGGAGAACTTTGGTTGTTGTAGGCATTGGTGGTTTTCTTGTGGTTTTGGTATAGTGGTCGTAAAGAAGCCTTGTGAAGGTATTGAAAGATTTCTCTAACAATAATTATAATAACTAGACCCGCCTTTTGGGGTCTTCTACCTTAGATCATCCTATTTTTTTCTTTCCCCTCACTTCAGCAGTCTTTTCCCATTTCCCACTTTAATGAAATCCACCACTCAAACCCACACATTCCTGCACCAGTCTATACGGAACAGCAGGAACTGAAAGGAAGATAACAATCTGATGGGAAGGAAAGTAGAGTGAAGTACAACAGATTGTACAAACTTCAGTAGAAGGTATTCAAATCCACTCTGCACTCAACCATGAGGTGGAAAAGATCCTAAATCTTTGTATTTTGCACTTAATGTAGGTGTTAATGCCGCCCTCCACCCATTTTAAAATTATAGAAGCAAAATGTGGTCTTTATCTCTCCCTTTTTGTATTAGTTTGTTTTCATAACATAATATGCAAGAGAGGCACCTTTTAGTAGCATGCAGAAAGTTTCATTGAATACCATACTAATGGTGAAATTTTACTGATGGCTTCATGATATGTCTTTAAGTTGACATTTTCATTTAAAATTCTGTAGTTTTTAAAGGTGCAGACAATTTTATTACATTGATTCCTAGCATAAATTTTTTCACTTGACCATATGTCTTACTTTTCTATGGTTTTATTCAAAAGGACAACTGGTAATGATGCTAGGTAACAGACTTAATTGGCCATGGGTACACAGTGCAAATATCTTATTTGTAGGTTGGTTGTTTAACTTTTCTTTTGTTAAGAGTCTATTTCTAATTACCATTTGTTCTCAACAAGATTACAATTTATGGAGCCCTAGAGCAGAAATGGAAACTCTGAAGTGTTAAGATGAAGTTTATTCCATAGTCACACATTTGAAGTCATGAGAGGAGCCTGTAGCGCACTAGCATGTAAGGTATAATAGCGTATAGTTCTTGGCTTAGAACAACCCCCCCCTCCTTTTTTTTTTAATAGCATTCTTCTCTGCTCTCCAGTTAGATATGTGGTCTAACCTTTTCCAGGAGGAAAAGGTATTAGAGATTCTCCTCTACTGGAAATAATGAGTAACAGTGAAATTCTGGAAAGAAAGAATGTTATCTAATAGAATTTGGACAGCTAGAAGATGGGGATTATGTGGAAATGCCTCATGGAATTCACTGGAAACTTTTTTTCTTTAAGCTCCTGCTGAAGGATCAGCTTCTAGGTATGGGACACACACACACATAGTGACTGCTATTCCCATTTTTAATCCATCAGTCAGAGCAGACAGATATATTTGTGTAGGGGGGGGGAAAGATTTTGCTTTGTTTATGAGAAAGTAAACCCAGACCAGCCTATCCTCTCCTGTAGGATGACAGCCTCCACATTAAGAGTTACAGAAGCTAATAAAAGCCAAAAAGAAGTATCTGATATGTTCACAAATCTTTATAATGTGTGGGTATGGAGTTTCAGGAAAATTAACAAAAACTTTCTAAGGGGCAGTACAGAGTAGAACAGTAGTTCATTGCCTGGTTCTCTTTTTGCCTTGGGTACTGCTTGATTTCCTGTTTGGGGTTAGCTGCAGTTTGTTGCTGATCTTACTGATTAAAAAATTACTCCTAGGTTCTCTGCAGTGAAGTATGTGAATGCCAAATCTGACTATAATAGTAGTTAGATACACACATGCACACGTGTGTTTTCCTAGTGTTGTGTAAGGAGACTACTTAAAAGATTTTTCTGACATTAATGTAATCTGTATAAGGTGCCCCAAAACTAAAAACTCTTCTCTGTGGTGGCATTCAAAGTACAAACCCTGCAATAAATGTATTGTGCACATAGGTGTTCACTTATATGGAAGTCATTATATAATTAAAAAAAAAAATATTTTCTTCTCTAGCATCCTGCCAAAGAAGTCTTTACCATGAAGAATAATGCTTCCATTGCAGAGCAGCTAAAAGAGAAGAGGTGAAACCTCAGTGAAAATATCAAGGGCCCCCCAGAATTATGCCTTTTGTATATATTTTCTTAGGGTTATTATAGACTTGTCTGTTGGGAGCTAACTGGGTGTGTTGATAGGACAACAGGTGTGAGATGGTGCTGCCTTATCTACATCAAAAGAACTGTGAAGCTATAGCCTGGAGCTGGCTTGTGTACTAATTTAAGGAGGCAACTGTTGAACAGAGAGATAGCCAGCAGTTACATTGAATCTGCCAAGCACAAGAAAACAGGTATTCCAAGAGCTGCCATCTTCAACTAAAGGAAAAAGGCTTACTTTTTTGTTTGGTTGGTTTTTTTCACCCCCCAGTGGTCCTGCTGGTCAGGATGCCGAGATGCATGGAGTGTGCACCACTGCCATTTGCAGCCAGTAAGAGCGGAGGCTTTAAAGATGGAGCATAGAGGTAGCAGAAGAGAGGAATAACAAGCATGGAAAGGTTTAGACCTGTCACAGACTGTAACAGTCTCAATACCAAAGTATCTTTTTATATATGTTTTGTTTCTATTTATAAAACAGACTGCTACAGTCTGTGACAGGTCTAAATCTTCCTATGTCTTTTTTTTTTAATTTATTATTTCCTATGCTTGTTATATTACAGAAATTTGTGTTTGTGTATGTATATATGTGTGTGTGTTTTTTTGGTTTGGGTTTTTTTGGTTGGTTTTTTTTTGACCTTTTCACTTAAAAATTACAGGCTCCTGAGCTCCTGTTGGTCAGGAATTATAGCCTCCCAAGATCCCCCATCTCCCCCCTGAAGTCCCCAGATAATAAAAAAATACCACTCCATTTGCCTTCCAGTCTTACTTGGTATGGAGGATTCTTCAGATTGGTCGCTAGAGAAGTGCAGAAGGGGATTGTCATTCTGCAGTAGTAGTACTGAGCACTGTGGTAAAGCTACGGAAGGGGCAGAGATAGCAGTTTCTCACAAGCAAGAAAATTATAGACCCATGGTCTAGATACTGATTTTAGAAGTATGACATTCAGCATATCACATCTGGCTTTTTTTCCTACCCCTCTGTTCAGGATATGTTTTTCTTCCTTATCTGGGTTCTGATCATGGTTACGTGCCAGTCCAGAAAACTGTCATGGCATTCATACTGCCGATGACAACTGTGTTTATCTGCTGGCACTGTAAACTAACTTACTGATGTTTTTTTAAGTTGTGTTCACAATGCCAAACTGAAGAAATAAAAGCGTTTAGAAAGGAAATTAACATCTTTACAGTACAAGCGTTTTTGTCCTACTTCCGTGTCGCATCAAAATTTCTTGTAGTGGGGTATCAACTTTCATTTTGAGAGTAGTCTGACTGTTAATGGCGAAAGTGATTAAAATCTGTACAGCCATTTTATAGCACATTCGCAGCTTCAGAAGGCTTTTGCATCAGTTGTTTGTGAATTGCTAATGAAGGAGCTCAATATAGGCTCTGCACGTTTGGGTGGCTGCACCCGGTGACTGGCTGGGTGTCACTGACAGCACGGGCCCAGCTGTTGATTTTCTATTGTCTCGGAGGCTTCAGCAAATGCCTCACAGACTGCTTCAGCGCGGACCTACGGATGCCGAGCGATCAGCTAAGCGTGTCTGTGCAGGGCGCGCTCTAAAGGTGCACGCAGAGCCTTGTATGAGATGATATGGAAAGCACGTCTTCAGTAACTGCATAATGAAGCAAAATGCCAATATGATGCAGGTATGTGAGCTCTGAAACAGGGTGTTTAGACCCTGTCTGAAGGGAGAAGAAAAAAACATCTGTCGACAAATTGCAGTTCGTATTCAGTTTTCCTTTTTTTCCACAAAAGCTGTTTTAGGCCTAATCAATTAACAGAGATCATCAGCATCCCTAAATCTCTTCTTCCATTAAGCATTGACTTTAAAAAGACTTTTTCTTATATCATCTCATTTACTAATGGCATTGTTGCTAATTTTTATTTACTGGATACTCTACTTGTGCTAGGATTGGAAAACCAGTATAAATAACTGCTAAAACAAGATGGTTTTACTCAGTGCCTAAAATGGGGGAGATGTCTGTATTTTTTTTTTTAATGTTACTGTTACATCCATTCTAATGTGGAACTATAATTAAGATTAAGCTTTTTTACAAAGGTAAGTTTTGAACTGAAATACAGATTTCAAATCAAGATAGGAAGAGTATTTACAGTAGGCTACATAAAAAATGTTTTTTCCTATGCAGGATGTTGATGACTCTCTCTTGTGTTGTGGACCAAATCTCCTTTTGTTGAGAGAACGCATAGTTTTGGGTGGCTGTTAAAAATCATGACACTTGATTCCATGAAGGTCAATGGTAATTTAAATTTCTTTTTCAAGTTTCTGCACTATCAAAGCAGACCTCAGAACTGCTATGGCTTTGTTATAGACTGAGCAAAAATACACTGCTAAAAGATTAATGCTTGTTAGGTAGAGTGTTTTAAAATTCTGATTTGTTGTTACATGATTCTTATCATCAACAGATTTTTAAGCTACCAAATGATGTATATATGTGTCTTGTTGATGTGATGTAGTATTTTGTGAAGCTATGGAAACAATGCATAGGTAAGACTATTGATAGTGGCCCATAGAAAGTTTTGCTGTGTTTCTCCTGTTGTTTTTTTTTTTGTTTTGTTTTGGTTTTTATCTGTATTTTACTTTATGGAGGGAGAGACCGTAACGGTATGGTAATTCACCGTTATATTTAAAGCTTTTGCTTCATAACTTTTTTTGAAAAGCAAGCCCATTTCATAATCTTCAGTATCTAGGGCCCTAAACAGAATTTTTAGTCTGGCCTGCTATCTCTGGGAGTCTGTTCCTACAACCTGCTGTTGAAATTCCTGTGTCTGTTTTAGAGACACATTTTTTCCTGTTCTTATCAATGGAAATACTGAAGAAAAATGTAAACTTATATATTCTAAGAATAAAACCTGAATTCTGTATACAAAATCGTTAGTTTCTGTGTACATTTCTGGATGGCTGTTTTCTAAATGAAATGAAGTTTTGTATCTTTTAAGAAAGCTGCTGTTTGAAGGATATCTACTGAAAATAGACACAGGCAATGCTTGTTTACTAAAAATATCTGGGGAGAAAAATCAGTCTTTGACTATTTTAAGGTTTTGGTTTGCTACTGTATCATCTGAGGGCATGTACTTTATTTGATGTTACATGTTCTCTGCATGTGCTTTTTGTTACGTATTTTCTGTTAAGTGTTTTGAGTAGCAAGATCATTTTTTTTGCTGCATCTGAACTGAAGATATTTATGTCCTCTTCTTTCTTGTTTATAATATACTAATATTAATGCTGAGCTGAAAAGACTCTTGAAGACACCTTTGGTATCTTTGCCTTTACTTTTGGTAATATAAAACAAGTTTTTAGGTTTTTTATTGCTTTGGGTTTTTCTGGTTAAAACAATGTTAAACAGCTCAGGCTATACTTACAGTTTTATTGTGCTATAAAACCTCTGTGACGTTTAGTAAGCATTGATAATGGCATAAAGTGAAAACCAGTTATTTCTTCACAGATGAATCATTTTATTTCCAACAGACACATTAAAAGCATATTGTGACTCTATTCCATTTTATGGTCTTAACACTAGAAATCGAGCTTCAGGGAATGATCTAATAAACAGGTGATTCTTCAGTTTTTAAAAGTTGTTTTTAATAAGACAACTGAATATTTCTATTTGATAGTTTAAAACAGGTAGATGCTTCAGTTTTGGGTCCTTGGTCTGAGTGACTTTATAACCTAAAAGTATTAAATAAATAGACAACTGCAGTATACAGTGATGCAGAGTATTGTGCTATGTGGTATTACAGAATGTGTTCCGTGGAATTGTTGGCGGCTTTCTAAATACATAGTTGAAAACAAGTGAAAATTTTGTGGGGGAAAAAATGATGCAAGATGACAAAAGGATGATGGGTGAGCACGCAATGTAAACAAAATAAGGATAGAAGGGGAAGAGTTGGGGATTGCTAGACAGATGACGTGGTTTGAAGTTGGGGGAGGGTGCTGGTGTGGGGACAGGGATACAGAACTGGATGTATGTCTGCCGTAGAGCTGCCAGAGTAGAAACGGCTTAAGGGACAGCAGGGTTTTTTCTGCTGTCAGTTAGGTTTCTCTGAATGATGTAAGCTAAGCCAACAAAATCTTCTGTCAGCATAGTTGTTTCTACAGAGCTTTTGTGGGTACAGCAATGTCATGTGAGAAGGGCATTCATTTTTCACGTCCCAAGCCAACAGAACTATACTAGCAAAAACTAAAGATGTGTCGTGCTGTATTTCATAAGCATTTCTAAACAGTTCTTTATTCATACCTTTGTAGACAGGCGTGTTCTTTGAGGGAGGAGGGGCTCAGCCATTCGGCATATGTATTTTCCACTAACCAATTGCTTTGCTATTTCTGAGATATGTAATTTTTGAAAGGTTGATACTCTAATATTGTTCAGGCTAAAATGGCTTTTGTCTGCCAAGGTATGTTACCCTGTGCAGATGCTTGCCAGTGAGGCAATGGTATAAAAAATAGTTTTTAGTTAACTGTCTTAAAATGATTTCTGAGACAGACTTCCTTTCCCCCTCTCTCCCTCTTGGGGGGGGGGGGGGGGGGGGAAAAAAAAAAAAAAAAAAAAAAAAAAAAAAAAAAAGAAGAAAAAACCCATAATAGAGTANTTTAGTAGTGTAATAACCATTTAAGATTATGTTAGTTACCCTCATGACCGTGGACTAGCCACAGATTTGTGTTTTGTAACAATATACATATGCTAGCCAAGTTGGTTTTCATCCAACACAGGTTGTTCAATGCTAGAACTGTAATTTCATCAGAAACCCTGCATCTGTTGAAACATGTGGATTGAACATTCCTGGTCTGTGAGGACTTTTGTTGTTCATGTTGTGTAGTTCCCCTAGTCAAAACATGGATTGTAACGGAGTTCTTTTTCTTAAGCAGTATCCTAATATGCCAACCCTTTCCTCCTCCTAAAACGTTCAAATTGTCTGCATTTTCTTTTTTAATTAGAAGTGCGTATTTTGGCACCGTACAAAAAGGAAAAACAGCTGAAACCTGCTAGATATAATGGTATGCTGGAAGGACCATAGCAGAAACCCTTTTTCATGTTACATTGTAGCAGGGGCTATATCATGAGGACCCTTTCATTTGCCATGGGGAAACCAGGCAGTTATTTGCTTCCTTTGACGCGCTTTGCTCTGATTGTTTGTATCCTAAAAGTCCAAAGTGAAGTCCAGGAAGAGAACTACAAGGAGAATGACGGTGCTCTGTGCGGAATGGAGCAGCTGACCCTCCTGAGGGCCTGGTGCTCCAGATTACCCTGAAGAAGCACTGTAGCTCCAGATTACTCTGAAGAAGCGCTGTATAGTGCCAGTGTTTTTTCGGCCTGTCAGTGTACATTTAAAGTTTCCTAGGACAGAATTTTTGAGTTTATGGATAACAAATGCCAACAAAAAACTCCTGCTGATCTCCATAAGTACATAAAAACTGCAGTTTCCTATCAATGTGTAGAATAAAGATAGCTCTAGTCTTGCTGCTTGCTAAATTTCTTATTCTCATGTATGCAACTATATTTCTGAAGGAGTTATCTTGTTATTCTTTCTCACTGTCAGCTAAGTGTTTCTATTGCATTCAGTAGTGGACTCACAGGAGAAGTTGAGGCAGGGTTTAAGAGCCTTAGGTTATTGCTCAGAATTTGAAATATAAAAAAAGGGGTAGGGATAGTTACTAATAGTATGTCTTGGCTTCTCACGTGCCTATTACTGTGAAAGGTGTCTTCTTTAAAAGCCCATCAATTATCTTATGAGCAATGGTAAAGTCCTAGCTTATAGCCTGAGTATGACAAAGAGGAACACCATATTGTTTTTTAAAATTGTTTGAGAGATTGCAGTATGCAAAACTTCTCAGTAAAGAAAAGGAGGTCTCTAAGTATAATGAACTGCAAGACTAAGGGCAATCTTCAATTTTTGTTTCTGATATGCAGTACTACTGTTGTGCAAATAATACGGTGTTGGTAGCCTGTACCTATCCAAAGTGTATATGGGTTTGAAGTAGACGTTTGACAGATGTGTTCTGGTGAATCTTGATGCTGTGCTTTAAAACGATGTCTCTTTCTGTCTTTCCTTCCTCTCTCAAGGCTGTTGACTTTGCATCAAAGTTGGATGAGAAGGTAGTATGATGGTGCCTTGGTCACACAAGCGCAAAGCCCCATATCTTGGTGTATGCAGTCAGTGACGGTCAGTGTGAGCTTAGACACCAGGCCACGCTGGAGTGATTGAGGTATAAACATGTTTTCTTTTGCCAACTTCTGCTGTTGTAGTAGTACCTCTGATAGACTGACAGGACAGATGAATAAGGGAGATCACCTTGTGTAAGTAGAGCAGCAAGATTAACTAGAGCTAACCTATGAGAGCATTTCATCAGGTTTGCAATTGTAGGAAATTCAGAATTTCCTTTGTCCTCAGTCAGTCTTCTGAATTTCCTTTGGAGGGAGTTTTCTCAAGAAAGTCTGTGAATGTCTTCTGGTAAATTTGGTGCTATTTATGTCCAGTTAATTTTTTAATGATGTCTACACCCACTAGGTAGTAGGATACAACTTGCATAGATAGTGGGACACATCCAGTCCTTAGTTACTTTTAGAAGAGATGGAGTAACTGCACATTGTGCTTTCGTATTCCGATTTATCATCATACTGTTTCTTTGAAAATCTGGTTACTAAATAGCTTGGTAAATTGAATCAAATAAAAAGTATCTTCTGGTGCTAATGTGGTAATATATGTATATCAATACATATTATACATATTGATATATGTATAATAATATCAGCGTATAACTTTTGAAACCTGTGTAGTTGGTATCATCGGGAAAAGCATAAATCTTTGATTTAAGTGTATTTAAGTTGGTGCAACATGGATTCATTTGTACAGCATTTTCCAGTACATCAATGTTAAAAAGATTAGGGAGGGTTTTTTTGTTCAGGCTTCAAAAATGGACAAATTTCTTATTTAAATGTTATGTTATTAATAAGATCAGACCTGCACAATATCATAGTTCAGTAGGGAGGCCAGGATACTTTGCTCCCTAGTTAGTTGTTTAACGGGTCTCAAACTTTAGTCAAAGATAACATGCAGAAAGCATGTGCACAGAGTTCCATTTGTGTTGGCTTTTTTGGAAAAAGGGAACAGCTGCCTCTACATAATTCCGGTTTCTGTGTCTCATAATTGTACAGAGCTGTTTTGAGTTTTATGTTAAGTGAATGGTAATCTTAAGATCAGCTGCCACACTTTTATAAAAGCTGTGTGGTAGATTTTAAAAGTCTTCGAATCCCTGGGCCACAGAGGTAAGTAAAGTACTAATTGAGAGAGGGAGAGCGAAACTTTGGTTGCAGACCCTGGCTTATGGCTCTTGGAATGTCTGTGAACGTAGCTTGGTCCGTTTGTGGGTGGGAAGATTGTTGCTCCCTCTGGAATCTTCCCCTGCTCTCCAAGTCAGGATTTTTAGGGGAGGGGGGGGGGGGGGGGGGGTTTGTTGTTTT
>VZTL01010021.1:0-34675 GCA_013400535.1 Scopus umbretta
GCTGTTCAGAAATTAACTTTCAACATAGTCCACTTAATTAAAAATTTTAGGATGTTACAACTAGAATTACTTAACAATTCAACCATTGAGTTGGGAATTTTTTAGCAGAAATACAAGAGCTGAGAATTTGATGCTCAGTGATCATATGAACTTCTGTGTTACTCAGGTAAATATTCTGGCACAGGAGGAATATAAATGAGCACTCTGTGAGATAAGGTAAATATCTTCTTTGCTGCCAACATGCAGACAATTCCTGTGTTCAAAATTCTCTTGAGTAATCTTTCAAATGAACAGGTGAAAACTAAGGCATAATTTTTGTATCCCAGAGAGATTTAGTCAAAATTTGTGATGATATTTATCATTAGAACAATATTAGTCTTTATTATGTAATTGACTTGTAATGTGTCTGTTGCATAATAAATACTCATCCTTCAGTTTTTGTTTAAACAAGTATTCTTTAAAAATTATGGGACAGTAGATTTATTTGAGGTTTTCCAAGCATTCCAGCGTTGTGGGCATTAGGTATGCTATAAGAATCTCAGTAGAACAAATGATCAAAAAAAATTAGAAGATCATTATCATGAAATTTGTGTGCAGTGTGAAGCAGATCCAGGTTCAGAGTCTGTCAGAGCTATCAGTACTCAAATACAGCAGCAGACCAACTGGTGTCTGTTTGAGAAGTCAGAAGACTGTAAGTGCAGATTTTGCCATTTTCATCCCAGATGAGGAGACTCTTACTCTGAGTAGTCTGGTTTGGTTTGAGCAAGGATACTCATGGAATAATGTACTGCTTAATAGGGCCAACTTGTAAATCTGATCTTCATGATTGCTGTCAAATATGTGCATGTATTACCAAGATAGACACTGAGACAAGCAGTACAGGTCTATCTTTTTTTTTTTTTTCCTCCTTTTTAAAAATTGCATCTGCTCTTGGTTTTACATGAATATTTTGTGTTACTAGATAGTGCTGTCATGGTGTGTCCCATTGTTACTTTGACAATCTTAACATCCTGTTAATGACCAATACTGACAACAGAGCCTTATATTATTATGTATGCTTCAGAATTATGGTAAAGAGAAACCATCCTCATTCTGCATGGAAAATGTCCTGAATTGCAGGACAGGTGAATTATATGCCTCTGTTACATTCCAGGTGTAGCTGTGCACAACTCCACCAAATGGCCCATTATTTAGCACAGACAGAAATATCTTTGAATCTAACTCACTGTCAAAGGGATATAGGAGAATAGTAGAGGTATCTGAGAACAATAAAAGTCTGGAAACATGGCCTTGACTTAAATAGGTCTTTATTTGGAGACTCACAGTATGGACATGCCACTGTGCAGTTCACAGAAATCGCTAGAGGAACCATTTCTCATTTTATGCTTTATTCGACAGAGTTGAGGCATACTCTTTTCACACAAAACTGTAAAAGCAGTAGAATGTCCTGTCTTCCCTTCAGCTTTACTTGCATTTAATAATTAAGTCACACCAGTATTCTGCTAAAATAGTGCAGCTTGAATAGTTACAGATGTAGCTGAATGAAACACCAAAAGGGATGTTTATGTATCTAGCTATACTGGAAAACACAGGAAGCTAAATCTATCCTGATACCTGTGTGTAAGCATGATAACTCTAGTTAGGCTAAAGCATGTTAATTTTCAGAAGACAGAAAAGATCAAGGTGTTACTTACACTTCTTCAGTAGCAACTAGTTAATTAGACTAGATATGTCCAGATGATCTTAGTGTATTAACAGGTGATTTGGATCTCACACTGAACAAACACAAAACAAACTCAAATGAGATTTCTATTTATCTCACCTTGGGAAAAGCGCTCCCTTTGAGCCAATCCAGCAAGGTTCATTAACAAGACCTCTAAGGGTATGGTGATCCAATAGTTTTTCATTTGACCCATTGCCAGTGCTCTGCAGCAGTAGAGCACAAAACGGCTCCTTTCCAGAAGTCACGTAGCTGTGTTAGCGCAGTGCTGAGTGGGTGTAATGCCATGCCCTTAGCTGGGCACACAGATCAAACCTGGTTCTGCACTGACCTAATCACAGAGTTCCCAGGTCAGAGGTGGTTTGCATCCAGGTGGCTTCAAATTCAAAGTGAGCCCACATTAGGATATGACTGCTTAGTGAATTTCAGGCTAAGAAAAAGTACTTTCCCTATCACCACTGGCCACTGCATCAGCTCCCCCTGTGTTTTCTGTAGATGTGGGCGATCTCTGCTACTTCAGAGACAGATCAGGATATAAACCACTCCAAAGTATGTGTCTGTTTTTTATGTGAAAGGAAAAAGAAATTCTTTATAACCCTTGCAGTTGATCAGCTGAAACCCTAAAGTACGAGATTTGATTATAGTCATTGTCTTAATGCAGAGCTGCAAGTGTTATGGGCATGTTGAGAACTTCCAGAAGCTGGATTAAAGCATCTCTTTTACAATGATATCTAATCTCGTCCTAAAGCTCCAAGCAATGGCGAGTCCACCAGCTCCCCTGGTAAGCCGTTCCAATATTTAATTACCCTTAGTGCTAGGAAATTGCAATGTTGTGGAAAGGTTGAATTTGTCTAATTTCAGCTGCCAGTCTTCCTTTTGCTATGCCTTTGTCACAAAGACTGAAAAGTCTCCCTTTTTCAGATATGTTTTCTGAACGAGTGTCTATGAAAAACTGATTGTTTGCAGTGACCTGTTGAAAAGCCTATGCACACAGAAGCTTGTGCACCTTTTCTGGCTGTGCCACCTGGTCTAATGAAGTTATTACCTTGATCTGCAAACTTTGCACCTTCCATATCTTTAGACTCACAATTTTAACACCCCTATGACTACTAAAAATTTATATATAGTAGTCAAGGCACCTTTCAACTTTTGTTCTGGTAAATTGGATATGTTGTACTCTTTAAGGCTCACACTGTAAGACTGGTTTTCTGACAGCTGTCCTAGGAACTCTTTCCATTTTTTCAAAACCTATGAGAGCTATAGAGAATATATTCATGCAGAAATTTTGTAAATGCTGTATGTATAAGGAAAGTAATTTCTTATTTGTACATAACACCTCCTTTCTCACTCCCCCTTTTTAGGCATTTAGTTCAGAACTGCCAGCTCAGGTTGCATTAATTGTCTGTGTCAAGCATCCAAGTGGTGATTCCAAAATTTAGCTGATAGAATAGGAACGAATGTTTTTCCCCTAGTCTGATGCGGCTAACATGAGATTAGAGGTGGAAGAGAATGCCTCTTCTGGCAGCGCATGAAATCTAGCTTCTTCAAATCTGCTCGTACCTGGGTGGGCACCCAGTTGTGGGTGATGATTATTCCAAAGAGGAAGAAGGATTAGCCAGCATGTGTCTTTAGGGAGCAGGATGAATAAAAGGACAGAGACTTGTAAGGATGTAAGGATATGAAGTTTCCTCCTAACTTTCAGGAGCCTGCTAAACAGAAAATGTGCTGTTCGCAGTCCCTGTAACCAAAGGCTTTTTCTCAGTGTTCTTAACAAAGCTACTCTTATTTACTCAGATAATTACATTCCTTCATAATCCCACCCGTGCCTTCATGGCAGAACCTTGAGAGATCTGGGTTCCAGGATTATATTTTTCTATCTGACTGGTAAGTGTGCCACAAAACTGTCCAGATTATAATGAATTCAAATCCTTCCTTGGGTCTCAGGGGACAGGATCCCCCATACTGTAGGTCTAACCTAAGTCCTTCATTTTAAAACATATTTTGGTGTCAGTAGCTTCTCCAAACTGTTGCAGTAGCTTGTCCAAAGCAATTATTTGCTTTCCTTATAACACTTTTTCCTGGGTAATGAGGAAGAGAAGGAGTGTTGGACTCTAGTTCTTACTTGAAGGATAAGTTATGTATTTTGTATTACAGTCTTTGGATAAATGCATAAAACTACAGTGAATATAAAGGCTAAATTGAGGGATCCCTGGCTCCCAGGGGAGTGGACTTAGGAGTGGGCTGCTCACTCAAGTTATGTCTGTAGCAGCATAGCTCTTGCATTCCTTGCATTCCTTTTCTGTGCAATACTCCAGAGATGGAGAATGGCTCTATCCCAGGTCACCTTATTGACAGAGGCAGTAATGGTTGTTATTTTAAAAAAAGGGGGTGGGGGTGGTGGTTCAGTTCTGTTACTTTTGCATACTCAGCTGTAAACTCATGCCCTTGGAATTGCAAATGTACTTTTTGCTTCATTGAGTTGTGCCCCATTCAAACACATCCCTCAAACCACATCCTTATACCTAGTATCTTGTATTTACTCACTTAGAAGATTAAGAATGTACCTTTAACGCATAGGAACTCCATGGAGAGCATACTTAATAGCAGTTGTCTGGTAGCATACTTAATAGCAGTTGTCTGGTTTGCTTTCCAATGGCTGCGAAGCATGCCTGTGAATTCCTGTTCTGGATCACATATGTATTATATAGGTGCCACCTGAGTTAGGAATCTAAACTAGATAATCCAAATACACACAGACTTTGTTTTTCATTGTGTTAATGATGAATACTGTTTTGTTGCAGTTCATCTAAATAGGCTTGAGGTTTTACGAAATACCTCAGGGACAAAGCTGTGGCTTGTTATTTTTCTAGCAGTTCTTCATTGTGGGCAACGTAATGCTAGATTTCAACTTCAGAATGTTTTTTTTTGTTTGTTTCTGCAAGTCATTTAATAGTCTGGGGAAAAGACTGTTGTCTTCAGTACTGTCAGTAGACCTAAGATAAAGCTAAGTGGAATGAGCATTCTCAGGTCTTTGTATAATAGCTCAAGCTGTGGTAGGAATTTGGCACGTGCAGTCCTGTTGGAAGTTTTTAGAGAAAAAAAGTCTCAAATGCTAATCAAATGTGAACTGAAAATATCTGTTCTAATTCCTGGGTGTATCTGATCAAGGTAGTTGCTTGGTGACCTGCTCATTTTCCAGAAGAAATAACACTTTGTCTGTATAATGAGCATCATTTCACAGGTTGGTTAATAGCCTACTGAACTGTGCACTTTCCTATTCACAGATCTGCTAGGTCTAAAAGTTAAATGGACATTTCATTCATCATACCAGTACTAGGGCTTTGTGGCTGAAATCAAAGTTTATCTGAAAGCATCTGCTCAGCCATATTATTTGCAGTTACTGTAGCATTGAGTCAGAAACACAGAAAGTTTCGTCTTTATCCTTTTTCTCTGCCTTTGCCCAAAGCATATGTAAAGTTGGGTAGAATATTAATGAAGAACGGATGTTTTAGAACAAATAATGCTGAGCAGAATTTAGTCCAAAAGTATCAACAACAGAATATCAAAGTTCAGTGTTATTTGATTAGAGTTGACAGATCTTTAAAGAACAAATTTGGAGAAACTATTATTTCACGCATGCTTTTGGCTAGCTATCCTCTTGATTTTATCCAGGGAAATGCCTGCCCAGTGAATTGAGGTCTGGCTAAATGATTTTCTTTTCCTAACCTTTCTACTGAACTTTAGTGACATTATTTTTGATTTACACCAAGTTCATAAAGAACCAGATATTTCAGCTTAGGCTGAATACAGGCTTGATTTAAAAAAATAATTTAAAAAAAAAGGAAAACATAAAATGAAAGACATCAAAATGGGGGGGGGGCAGGGAGTACAATGAGCTACTAAACAAAACAAAACAAAAAAGTCACTCACAGCTGAGGTCCCTTTGTGCTTCCTGTTCTGTAAAATTCAATGGATAGAATCACAAGAAGAAATAAGCCTTCTTTAATCTATTATACTTCATCTGGTGTAGGTCTTATCTGGCTTCATAACTATTTTAGCTCTATTAATTTCTTGCAGTTCTGTGTTTGCCCCTTGACTTTTTGCCTCAAGTGAAAACTGTGAGGAGAAAGCTTGTGTGTACACTATACTTCTGTAGCCTTTAGAGTCTTGATTAGGATTTAACTGTGCATAGTCCTGCTGTTCCAAATATCAGGCTGCCGGATGAACCTGCAGATAGAAGACCAAGTATTATGTATCAAAGTGAAGTCTGATATGTGAATTTGGATTGGGAGGGAAAGATTAAAAAATTATTTCAAATTGATTGAAATTTATTTTGTGAATTTTTTATTTCCGAGCTCTTTCAGGCTCTTGGTCCAAAACACCTCATGAGTTTCCCATCTGGGTTGCTCTGGAGCCTGCCTCTCAGGGGCGATTGAGCAGTGAGGACTGCACGTCGCTGAG
Organism: Scopus umbretta; assembly: GCA_013400535.1. Lineage (NCBI taxonomy): Eukaryota > Metazoa > Chordata > Aves > Pelecaniformes > Scopidae > Scopus > Scopus umbretta. Next base: position 6,182 of record VZTL01010021.1, read on the forward strand.
CAAACCTTGCTAGGGGTCAGGATGTAGATGGCACGTGCACTGGGGAAGCTCAGCTGCAGCATGCACAGCGTGGTGTTTTATCCCGGCTCCAGAGTGCAGATTTAGTCATGGGGTAACAAAGATAGGAAAACAGACAAAAATAACTGATCATGCAGGAACTTGACAGTTGTGTGAATTTCAGTCCGGTATTTAAATATTTATTTCTTTATCCTCAATTTCACCTGTTTATTTTCCACTTAAATATATGCAAAAAAGAAAAATGAAAGGGATAAGAACTTTTTGTGAAAATGAGGTAATTTCAGATTTAGAAGGAGCTATCCACTCCTCCTTTGAAATTAGGAGTTTCATGGAGACATGCCATGTTCATGCTTTGCTACGTGGGTTTATTTTACTCTTCAGGATTGCTTGGTCTCATTTCTTTTGTTCTTCACTATGATTTATAGTTGTTCAACAAGAACTGTATAAATAGCTGTTGGTATAGAGGTACAGGTACTAGTAGTCATTTCTTAGCCATTTGTATAACTTGAGCTATACAAAGTATCAGTGAGTTCTGCACAATTCTTGATCATGTTTAATATCAAGTTAAGGATTTAATTTTTAGTTGTGCTTTTAATTAATTCTTTTTATATATTTTATTAATTATTGTTTTTAAGTGCTCTGGGATACTTCGTGTTAAGGGTACAGCATGAATCAGAGTAATTATATACCTTATTCATTACCACAAAACAGAATTAAAAGGAAATAAAATTTTTAAAAAAAACAACAACCTTGGACACTGCTAGATACTGCAGAGCTACATGATGTATCTCTGATTTGCAAATACATGAATTCATGTCTCAATTCTTCTTTAATTAAACATTTCTTTTTAGAAAAATCTGAAACATAATTATTTGTGAGCTGCAAGGGCAACAGTAATTATGATATTGGGTTTGTCAAATTATCCCGAACGTTCTATTAAGGCAGTAATTTTTCTAAACTGTCATTCAACTGTTCTTGCTCTACGTTTAGCCTGTGATGCTACTGAAAATTGTTTTGAATCTATTATGCTGCAGAACATATTAAATAGCCCCAGCACCTCATAATGTTAAGAGAAACAGGTCAAACAAAGACTCTGAAATGTTAGTGTCTCCTAAAAAAAATGCATTCAGATGTTTTAAACTGTTTCTGTAGTCCACAAGAACTCATATGAAGAAAGATATTAAATGGGAATTATAGCCAAAGGCAAATTTTTAAGGAAGATAATGTAGATTTTGAATTGAAAAGAGGGCAACTATGTTGGCTCAAAGCATAAATTTGACATTAATCTGCCAAAGTGTGGAGTTTTTATAGATTCTGACATATCTATGAAGTATTCTGTATAGATATTGAGCTTTCCATTCAGTAACTATTAAAAGCCATCTTGTTCTAATTTTGCGCTAGATCCTACATTTCTTTGGAAATAAGCTGACTGTTTTCTGAATAATGCTGTCAGGAATTAAAAAGAATTGTCTTAAGGTTGAGACAGAAGTCTGACAATCACAAGTTAAAGCTTGACTTCTTGCAAACTTTGCCTCTTCAATTAAAACCTGTCTCCTTTAATTTCCTCATTTTCATAACATGGATTAAATGTAGCATTTTTCACAGCTAAACATCAAAAATGCTTTTGAATTTTCAGGTGGTAGCTGCTTAAAATAGACAAGTATGAAACACTGCATTGACAAGGTTTCTGTTTACTGTGATTACATACTGTCCAATGCTTCTCCTTAGTTACATGTTCAGGCCAGCTTGTAGCAGCTAAAGGTTATACACAGCATATTTTACAAAATAAGTAGATTGCATTGGTACATATTTTTTCTATAATATATATCTGGTTTCCAGGGCACAATATGAATCATGACCATTATGATCCTCAATGGCCAATTAAGTGATCAAGCAGCACTTCTTTATGAATTTTAGTTGTTTGTTTATGCAACAAGGAAGATTTTAGAATAATAGTTCTATATTGTAGTTCTAAATGATTTTTTAAATATTGCTTTCTCAAAGATTATTTTCCATAAAACAATATCATCTCAGAATTTTGTTTAAATATTTAATTGTATTTTTAAAATTTATATTTATTTTAGTCCTTAAGGTTTTTGCTTCTCTTGAAATGAACATTCTCAGCTGTGAATTATGAAAGCTATGCCAAGCAGACAAGATGTTCAGATAACTCTCTAGAAGCCAACAAAATCTGCACAGAAGTTTCATGTATTGCATAGATCATGAGTCAGGTATTTCATTGCTGTTGCAAGATTTCTAACAAGAATAAATCATACTGCTATATAAATGTATTTTTCTGAAAATATTGCATGACACTACTCAAAGTTAAAATGCCATACGCAGTATTTACTATTTCAAAATAAACTTGATGATATAATTCAAATTTAATTTTGACATAGTTCTAGAAACAGATTCCTGATTTAGATCTCAGCCCAGGAATTGGTCATAAGGGTAAGAGATGATAGCAACTGGTGTTTTCCATAGCGGTCTCTTACTCTGAGTAAATATGGTTGTGATTCCTATAACCAGAAATTTTGTATGTGGTAGTGTGAGAATAATCTATCAAGATCAGCGACTTGTGTATGTGTGTTTGATTTTAATGCAAGACTAGGCACTGCCAGTTAATAAGGAGATGACATTTTACAGTTCTAGGGGTTAATAGTAAATCAGTTTTTGCAGAAACAGGATATTTAGTATTCTTTCTAATTTGGCAGACATGCTCAACCTGTGTTGAGTTGAATTTAAAATTTCTGTGATTGCAGAATTTGTCCTGTAGGACAATAAAGGCTAATGCACTATTTAAGTAGCATAACCCAATGCTCATTTATTGTGTATGTTCATCTGCAGGATAAAAATACTGTTGTAATAATTACAGTGGTAGGTGTAACACTTTTTTCTTTTTATATCAGCTGAACACTTAAGCCTTCATCAAAGTGCTAGATCATACATATTTAGTTGGTATGAATGAAATAATAGGCAAGTTCTGTATATTTATTTGGATGGATGTAGAAGTATAGGATTATTCCTCTCTGTCATTGCATCTTTGTCTGGAAAAAGGCACACATTGCGTTGTAGTTGGAAGAAACATCTAGCTGCCATGGTTACTTTTTACATGTTTTTTAGATGAAGTTCATGAGTGGCATATATTGCATTTCACACATTGATCTCTGAATTGCTGCTGTCACATTTTCATGTTACCTACCCACAGGACAGGTGATTGTACTCCAGGACCACAGCTGCTTTTCCAACTACCTGTGTCAGGTCCTGTCTTTGGTGCATTGTTCAACTCACCAAAATGAGAAAATACCTTCCAAATCAGATAAATTATCTGCATCCTAATGTCATGCATAAGTAATACTTTGCTGTGAAGTTAACAGCTTAGAGTTTTTACCTTCATGTATTTGTTCAGGAAGGAAGATCTGTGAAGAGGTGAGTGCCTTAGGGTCCCTGTCAGGGGCTCATCACAGGAAAACTTCAGAGACAGAGACAGCACTTCATTACAGAGTCTATCAACTGCAGTGGCCAATACAGCTTGCTTTCAAAAGCATCCGTTACCCACGGACAGATGGTGATTCACTTGCTGACATCGATTAGATCTCTCCTCCAGAAGGAATTCTTCCAGCCTCACTGAGAAAATAGTGTGAGACATTATTCTTTGCAAGGCAAGGATTGCAGGCTGGCAATCCTAAACTTCCAGTAGATGGAAATTGATGGTGCTCCCCTGATCTTTCCATTTAGACCACAGCTACTCAAGTGTGAAATTTCAGAGTACCTTTAGTGAGAATATTAGTTCTGGTGTCTCTTTAAGTTCTTATTTCAAAACTTTTTCACAGACTTCTTTTTAAATCAAAAACTATGGAGCCAGATGATTTAAAAAAAGCACTTTAAAGGGATTCAGATTAATAACAAGATTCACAGAACCATTGGGGAAGGAAAAGACTTTGGCTATGGGAGTGTGTCAGCAGTGTGTTAAATTAGTAACTGTGTGTAGGCTCAATATGAGATTTAACAGGTGCCCCAGATATGTTGTGCTGACTCTCTGCATTGAAGTGAATCTTATTCTGGTAACTGAGGGGAGGAAGGAGAGAAAGAGGGAATCTGCCAGCAAAGCAGCTGCTTCTGCACATCCCAGAAAGAATCACACTGACATAGAGGCAGGCCAGCTTCAGGTGCCTTTCACTGGATATCCTGCACCATAAGGAGAGCTAAATTAGTACATGGTAGGTTGAGGATGGTAGAGAATCCCATGAGACACAGATGAGAAGAGAAAGAAGTGTTTTATTAGCCTGCAACTGAAATGAAAGCTATACCTTCCTCAACACGTTTCCAATGTTTTGTCTGTTTACCGTGTCGGAGTCTTAGAAGAAGTACTTTTGTATTTTGTGAACTGCAATGACAATGAAGTCCCTCGAATGGAAAGCAGCTATGTTAGCTAAATTATGTTGCCTGTTGCTATGGGAACAATAGCTCACAAATTTTTATGTAAGCGTTTGAGCTACAATTCTTATGACATCTTATTCTAATAGAGCAATGTTTATACTTCATCCAGCATCAGGTTTTTGCTTTGTTTTAATGACACAGAATTGGGCAGTAATCCCCAGGAGCAAGTGCTGACATAATGCACCATTCCACAACAATATCTTTCATAATCATTAACTGAACAGTTTTCAAATTGCAATATAATCAAGAAGATATCAACCTTTACATCTGGTTCATATTGCCATTGCCAATGGTTTAAATATGTATAGTTATGGGAAAATGCAAGTCAGTCTGAGCAAACATTGTTTATTCTGAATGTTGCAGTTAAAACTCTACCTGCCTCCTTTCAATATACTCTTTACATCATTTCTTGTTATAATTTGAGATGTAGCCAAAAATAATCAATAATAAAATAGGTTTCAGAAGTGTAGTCCAAGCCCTCATGAGTTTTAACCAAAACCTGATTTCCTATTGTATTTTATAAAACATTCTCACTGAATCCAGCCAAACATTTGTTTTTTCCCTTCAGAGAATTACCTGCATTCTCATAACACACTTTCCACACCATACAAGATGCACCCACTGTAACTGTTAATTTCTTACTCAATAAAAAAGTGCTATATTTGTCTCGAAATCACAAATTGGAATTTGAAACATCTTTTCCCCATTATATTACTTTATCAAATTATGAAGTTGCTAAATAAACAGAGGATTATCTATCTGTAAGAGACCAGAAACAAGCCAAGCAAAAGATATTTTCCCTGGAACACTGTATTTATGTTAAGCATGTGATCCAAGTAAAATAGATAAATATTATGAGAAGAAATCAATTCGTTATGAATATGGAGATGCACTCACTAACACATTTAAGATATAAATATAGGAAGCATTTCTCCTTAAAAAGGATACTATTTTTCAGTCATTTGACAATGTAGAATAACCTCGTTAAACAGAGTGGTTGTCTTTTTTAAACTCCTCAGCTTTTATTTGCCTTGAAAATTTGTCTTCTAGGTTCAGTTGTATTGTCTTCACCTCAAAGAAATCCCAGAACAAGTGCATTCCTTGGGCAAGTGAGGCATCCTCTGACACAAGACTTTCACAGTGTGCCGTCAAGCATTTTGTGGGTCATTGCTAGGATCTTTGTTATTGTACCAGCAGGAAAGATAAGTAGTAATAAAACCTGGTTTTCCTCTCTCTTTTCTTTGATCAAACCTTCCTTTCCTCCTTGTAGGTGTAATTATCCAACCTCTCCTATTGTAGGACTGGGTCATCCCTTTTGTACACATCTGATCTGAATCCCATAGGTACCATTCAGTGAACCATACTGTCCAGTGCCTCTGACTGTATCTGCCATAATAAACTGAAGTGGGCCAAGGTCTGAGTCCCCTCACTGGCATGCGGCCATCCACATAGTTAAGTGCCAGCGCACTCCTTTTGCATGTGCCTGGGCATGTTTCAAGAACTAAGGTTGGCCATGTATCTTTCCCAAAAGACAGTTTTGATGCAGGCATCTTATCTGTGGAAGTGGAAGAGGGGGTGAAGTGATTTCAGCGGTACAAGAAAAATTGTGTAGTGTCAGCCTGCCTCAAGGTCAGTGTGATGGCCCAGGCCCATTTTATTTACATGTGTCATGGTTTAACCACAGCCAGCAACTAAGCCCCACACAGCCGCTTGCTCACTCCCCCCAAGTGGGGATGGGGAGAGAATCAGGAGAGTAAAAGTGAGAAAACTCATGGGTTGAGGTAAAGACAGTTTAATAAGTAAAGCAAAAGCCGCACACACAATCAAAGCAAAACAAGAAAATCACTCACTACTTCCCATCAGCAGGCAGGTGTTCAGCCACCTCCAGGAAAGCAGGGCTCCATCATGCGTAATGGTGACTTGGGAAGACAAACACCATAACTCCAAATGCCCTCCCCTTCCTTCTTCTTCCCCCAGCTTTATATGCTGAGCATGACATCATATGGTGTGGAATATCCCTTGGGTCAGTTGGGGTCAGCTGTCCCGGCTGTGCCCCCTCCCAGCTCTTTGTGCCCCCCCAGCCTACTTGCTGGTGGGGTGGGGTGAGAAGCAGAAAAGGCCTTGACCCTGTGCAAGCACTGCTCAGCAGGAAGTGAAACATCCCCATATTATCAACGTTTTCACCACAAATCCAAAACATAGCCCCATACTAGCTACTATGAAGAAAATTAACTCTATCCCAGCCCAAACCAGCACAACATGTAAACAGAGCCCATACAGGTAATCCTGAGCAACAGTCTGTACTTGCACAGAGACACTCTCTCATTCTGACTATTGCATTTGTTTCTTCTGTGGCCATAAGCTAGCTGAGTTTTTCCTGTTAGGGCCTGCACAAAACTGTGGGGCAGTTCTTCCCCTGTTATGTATTATTGTAGTGCCTTTGAAGTTGATTGAGTTATGACACTTTACAGCAACTGAAAAAGGGATACATTGCTCTGCTATTTCTCTCCTCCGTGCACCAGGAGATAACACTATTCATCCTCACTCTCTAATACCTTCAGAGCTTTCTGAAGATATATTCAAGATCTAACTCAGAATAACCTGATATATTTTTAAAAGAAAAACCTTAAAGCCCTTCCTGCATGATTTTATAAACAACTTTCCTTGCACAATCTGATTCTTTTCCATTAAATAAGTTTTGTCACCAGGAACTTGTCTGCAACTGCATCTATTTTCCGGTCATTTCTGCAGTCTTTCTGTTCTGTCTGATTTTTCTGTTATCCACTGGTATCACTTAAGATAAGGAATAAATTTCATTCTTTAAAACAAACCCAGTTATTGTTCCAGTTAAGAAAGTGGCGGGACTCCCACGTCAGGATTTGTTTGATGCACTAACTTCTGCCAAGGTGGATTACAGCTGTGTTTGTTGATTGTCACACATTTTAATGATATTAGTGAACTTCATGCTTTGAATAGATGCTACACTATTCACTCCTCATAAACTCTAAAAACTTACATAAAGTGTGTCTTATTTTACTGTTTAAGATCATAGCTTGTCTGTGTTTTCTTGACCTCTTCTTCTGTATTTTAGTGTTTAGTCTTTAAAATATTGCATACACTTTACATGACCTTTTGCAAACCTCTATAACACAATATGTTATGCAAGAGGAGGCATGTCTGCAATAAGAATTAGGGAGATGGTGATTTGAATGTTTCAAGCTTTTTCTATCTTTGAAGGCATCTTTTTTATTTTTTCAGATGAAAGTATATTTTGTAAACAGGAGCTTTCTCAAATGGCTTACAAAGTCTTAGTCGATTTACACAATACAGCAAATTACTTTTTTTCTTGACATAGAGGTGTGCTGAAAGATTTGAGGTATTTTTGTATAGTTGTGTAGCTGAAATCTATTTTCCCATCAGTGCTGGATATGCAAAGAATGCTACATAAGGTTGTGGGTATGTTATGAGAAGAGAGAAGGATAAGTTACTGCCATCTTAAACTTTTTTCCTGGCAGCCTGTATATTCTTAATAGTTCTAAAAAGTACAAAAAATAGAAGTTTTATCAACCTGTAGAGGCTCCAGACCAGCCTTGGTACAACTTTCTCCTGGATTGTTATGGCAACTCTTACTGTTCTCAAACCCTGAAAATGCCTAAAAATTACATTGCAAAAGCCCTAAATTACAAAATCCCTAAAAATTACATTGTTGGTTTGCCTATGTTTTCATTACTCAACCTTAGCATGGAAGTAAGCATGAGCATAGCTGGGGGACTTCACAGGGCCTCCCTTGGAACAAGTACGTCACCTCTGGAAGCTGATTTCAATATGTTAGGCAGTGGAGAAGTATAGCCTGCGGCAGGACTGTGGATGCTGGAAGCTCTCACTTCTGATTTTGCAGATCTGGATGTGAGCCTTACCACAGCCTGCACTTGTGTGGGTGTGAGAAATGGGAGGGCAGTGGCCTTCCCTCCTTTGGTGTCCTGGCCTCCAAGCTTTGACTTATTCAGCAATACGGGAGGCTCAGCCCACGCTGAACAGCTACTGCTTTGGATGATCTGTGGGCCAGGTCTCAGGGGCGTGCAGTGGCCTGTGTCAGATGGCAAATCAAAGCTGGGGTCCATAGATGCATTAGGCGCTGCAATGTAAGGCTTGCCTGTGTGAGTTAGTGTCCCTACATGTACAAGTCACCTCCTGGAAGTGTTGAAATAGTCAGCATAGGTACTAAAGACTATTGTTAGTAACTACAGGCTAGAATTGATTGTCATATTTGTTTTCCTTAGCATTTCACTTTTTTTTTTCCTAAAAGATAATTTTAAGTCTTGCTAAATAATCCCAATTATTAATCTTGTTCAGTTGAGGCAAAAGGAACCAGGTTAAAACTGATAAGGTTCAGCTGCAGGAAATGCAAAGGACCAGGGAAGGCAGGGGCTATGGGTATTTCTTGCCAGTATGCCACAGACCAGTGTGGAAGTTTGTGCTGTCAGCTGCCAAATTTGGGCTCTAGAGAAGAACTCAGTTTGGAAGAGAAGACAGCAGGGAAGACCTCTGCTTCCAAGTAGTGACTAGTGTGTCTGCCTCTCATGTTAGCCTAACTATTCAGGGGGTTGTTTTTCTGCATGGAGACACAGAACAAGAAGTTTTAATCTTTGGCTTTACTTCTAGAAAAAAAGAAAGAAAAATTCAGCTGGGATTTAATGAGATTTTCCTGTTTGTTTTTTGGGGTTTGGGTTTGTTTTCGTTTTTTAAGGAATTTCACTGTAGGAACTTTGACATGATTTAGTTGTCTATTAAGTATCTGATTCTACATTTTAATTTCTAAGGTGACATCAACTTTACCTCACCCTAGGTATTTGCATCGTAGGTGTCTATGTTAAAGCTAAGTACCCCAGCCTCACTTTACAGTAAACAGAGAGAAGCAAGTAATTTAAAGATACGATTCATTTGACCTATTTAAGATGTCTGCTTTAGGATTAGATGAATAGCACCCTATTCACCCAATAGCACTTTATCTCCTCAGTGACTGTATATGGACTCAGCACTGTTTGCTAGGATTCATTTAGGCAGTTGAATCTTGCTCTTGTTCAGTCAAATAAGCATGCAGGAAAAGTTCAGGAAGTAGCACTTCTAAAGTACTTGGAAGTATGTTGGTATTTTGGTAGAATTCTGGTTGAGTAACATAACTCTCTTTTTAGGGGGTTTAGTAAATGATAAGTAAATGATTTTTCCATCAGCTATTCTTCATGAGAATTGGTAATGTATTAAGTATACGGGTGAGTCTTAATCAAGATAATTGATGAGCAGGTTAACATGCACAAAATTAGTTCCTATTTAGGCAAATGGAAATACTGAAGTCTAATTTCCTATGAATTGTGTTCATTGTCTGACTTTTCACCTCCCCCTTCCCAGCGTTCCTTTACTGCCTTGCCCAACAGCCCATATAATAGCAATGCTGTTGCTACCTTGCAGTTGCCTGGCTAATACCCATGTGCCAGCTGGGCACCTGGCTCCTGCCAGCTCTGGTGTCACAACTGGGTTCTGCCTCGGTGGAGACCCTATTGTGCATTTCTCTACTCATTTTCTGATTCTCACAAATTATGTCTAGCAAATCTTTTTGTCCTTTAAATTGGCACTTGAGTTCAGAGTTAGACAGTGGGGAAACTGCCAACTGCCAGACCAATGGACAACCTGATTGCACAAGTCAATTCTTCTTAATATTCTATGCTAAAACTACAAATAAGGCATATATAAATACGACTACCAGAATATGTAGTGAAATTGCAGTTGCAGACAACTAATATCAATAATGCTGTGGAATATTAAGATATTCCTAAATTTATTTGAGTGGCAAATCTTCATAACACAGTGCCATGGGTATGCATCTATACTATTTAAAGACAGGGGTCAGTCTGTACAGGACTTGCATGGGTGGCTCTGCAACGTTGCAAACCCTCAGCTGGAAAAATGCAGGCTTTGCTAAGTGAGAATCCAGTGTCTGAAGTGTTATTGTGGGAACTAGTTGCCAGTAAAGGAGGCTGAGACACACACAGTGTTGACAGTGAGCATGGGACACACAACTGAAAGCAGACTCTCAGGAGGAACAGTTCACGTTGGTCCTGAGCCATGCAACAACAGCAGCACAACCCAGAGTGAGGAGCAGCAGACTTGCCGGCTGGCCACAGCAGGCACGAGGGGCCTTGCCGCTGTTATCCTCAGCTTGGGAACATTTACGATGTGGCTCGTGCCCGTCTCTGTGCCAGGATTAGTTAGTTCAGCAGGCCGCAGGACTTCTGTCCATTGGCCCAGCTTTACCCAGCTATTTCATGCTTTTTGTGATCTTTGTTCATAATAATTTTTAGCTGAGTAGAATACATGGTCCTTTCTAACAGAAAACGTTTGGCAGATCCTCAGGTGGATAAATAGGCTTAACAGTATTAAAACAAAGTAAGTTAGGTCAACTTATGAGGCTGGCTCCCGCACTGTAATTCATGTTTCTTCTAGATGTTTATATTTTTAGTCATGCATGAATTCATTCTGCTCAGGCTCTGAGCTGGTCATTTGTGAGCAAATTTCAGGCCAAAAAAACATGTAGCCATAATTAGTGTGATACAGTATGGAGCTAATAAAGCCCTGCCGGGAACTGAGATGAAGCTCAGTTCTGTGCTAATGACAACTTACATGGCTATTGCATAGAAGTTGGCTCAGACGTAATCATCGGAGCCCACACTTTTGCAAAAAGCTTTGTAGAGACCCTCAGTACCGATAATCTCATGTTGTATTTTACCTGCAGTTTGTGTGAAGGAAGAGCTGACTGCGACATTAGGCTAACTAATAAGCCTTGCAAAAGCACAGGATTCAGAAAACACCATTAAAGTTGATGATAATTGTGAACAGCACCTCTTCAAATATGATCTTTAAGACTGACTAGAGTGCCACTTAAAATGCACTTTTTAAAAGTGGGCTCTATATTCAGCTGCCTGAGAGAAGTCTCATGAGTACTTCTACAGCTCTAGTCATGATGCTGTGCTCTTCAGGCCTTTTTTTTGCTGATCCTGGCTTAAAAGGTCAGACAGTTCATGTAACATTCATTGCTTTGACCTAGCAGCATCAGGCATCTGTAGCAGTTAAATCTGTAGCTATTATTCTCTAAACCCTTGGAGTGAGGGCTAGAAGCCTCAAAGTCCTGAGCTTTGAGTATTCTCATGTTTCAACAAAAAAGATTTTGCTATTGAAAATGACACAAACTATACCTCAAGTATATCAATAAGGCCATAATTTGGGGTGGGAATAGAAGAACAGGAACTGACTGCCAGTGATAATTCTTACACAACTAGAATACACAAATGCATATTAAAAACACAGGATTTGGGATTTGGGGTGGTTCTTTTTTATTATTTTATTTATTTATTTATGGAATAATATCTGTCCCTAAGGCTTACTGAAGTGCTTCTAATCTGTAAGGCATCAGGCTGAATAAGAACTCACATTAGACATTTTACTTTTATTTGTCTCCATAGAAACTGAATGTTCAAATGTGTTAAGTTATTTTTGTCTTTGTAGTCTTTATGTGCCTCAGAATTTGGACATGTGCTCAGAGGGAAAAGCTGTGATCTCAATTAAATTGTGTTGCCTTATGTACCATCAGCAGGTGAATGAGATGTTTTTGAATGACTGGTGTGGCAAAAATAAACTCTGGAAAGAGAGAAATTCAGAACTCTGTGTTGCAAATAAACTAACCCTTAATGTTCCATCAACTTGCAAAATCCATACAGTGAAAAGTATCCTATTTAGAATATCCGGAGCCAGCACTTTTTTTCTGTTGCACCTTTGAAATCTAATTGAAATAAGGAAGGCCATTGAAGGATGGTTATCAATACTGTGTGAAATTTAATCTTAGTTGGTACTTTATTTCTCAGCAGACACATTGTAATTCTTCAAAATCAAGGAAAAACACCACTGCAGCTGAATTAAAGCTCACTTTATTTGGCTTTTTAATATAGAGTTTTATTAAAGAAAAACTGTCATCCAAAGTAGGAAAGCTCAGAGAATGAAGAGCTTCAGAGAATGGCTCAGTAGTAGAGACTGTCAGTAGCAGCGTGTCAGAGGATAGCTGCTTTCAATCCTGTGACTTAGGAGAAAAGCTGGTATTTATTTTTATTGGCTTTATTTGGATACAGGTAATGTCTGAAGTTCAGTTGCTGGGTGGTGGTACTGTACTGAATTGGTAGATACTGGTATTAAAGGATCATCACTTCCTAGTAGGCGTCAAGACTCACTCTCTTTTTAAATAAATATATTTTTATTGCATGAAAGACAATTAGAATGAGTGTTAGTAAAACAATAACAGCAACTATAAACAAAAATGAAGACAATATGAGGCCACATTCATTGTGTCATATAACAGTTTACATTCATTTGTTGTCTTCTGTTGCAAGTCAGAAAGACAAAAGAAGACAAAGTAAAGGGAAACCATAGGAAGTGCAGGAAAGATGACACCTAGAACATAGTGACAGACAGAAGGAATACCATGCAGAGCCAGAAAATTGTCAACATACAGCAGAGAACAAGCTTGATATTTATACAGGTGCTGTGTCAGGAACACAAGCACACATTATATCTTTGTAACAAAGAACTTTGCTGCCTCCAAGCTACTGCACAGTAGAGTCTCTAATTTCAGATTAACCAAAGTGCAGCCACACATTTAGTCTGCAAGTAATAAAAATCCATGGGGTGCTAAAAAGCAGTGTTAAGGAACACAAGGTAAACACAGTTTCGTGGAGAGGTACACTGGAAAACAGGTCAGTTAGCAGCGGAAAGTAGTACAGTAAACTTTTACGTTCCAGGTAGCTGTGTACCAATCCAGTTCTACAGGGTTATATTTTCTGAGGATATACAAAACCATTTTTTAAGACAAGTAAATTTGTGTTGTCAAATGAACAGAAGGCAATCTATTTATTAAACATACTGAGCAAAGAGCATATGCTACGAATGGTGTGCTATCTCTATGCAGAAGGTAATCACTAAATCATATAAAACAGACGCTAGCAAATATCTTGTTAGCTAGAAAATATCTGGCTTGTGAACATGCTGTACTTTCACTGTTGCAGTGTCAGACTTGCAAAATTATTTATTGCTTTAAGAATGACAAATATGCCATCTTATTTTTCTGAAGTGAAAATTGAACTGGATGTGATGCTACGCAAGAATACTGAAGTACAACTCTATTCACCAATAAAAGATGGAGAAAGGTTGATGTAGTATGCAACAGAGCTAATACTTTTGTAATCTTCTGTATGAATGTGTAGTATTCCATATTTTTATAAGCAGTTTGTTAAAATCTAGAATCACAAAATAATACAAATTGTAAGGGACCTCTGCAGAACATCTGGTCCAAGTCCCACTCAAAGCAATGCCAACCTGGAGTTGCTCAGGGCATTGTAGAGTCAAGTTCTGATCATCTCCAAAGATGGAGATACCTGCAGCCTTTCTGGAAAATCTGCAGCAATGTTTGACAGCCCTCAAGGGTGCCCTGTTAAGTCACATTCAACTTGGTATCCACCAGAAACCCCAAGTCCTTTGCTGCAAAGCTGCCTTGTAATCAATTGGCCACCAACCTCAGCTGTGGCAAGAGGTTATTACACGCCAGGTGCAGGACTTGGCATTTGTCTTGTATGTCATGAGTTCATTATCAGCCTGTTTCTCTGTTTTCTGTCAGGTTCTTCTGAATAGCAGTCCTAATCTCCAGCGTACTGACCTTTCCCCCTAAACTGATACTATTGCTAATGGTGGACTCTGTCCCTCATCCAGACATTAATGAAGGTGTTAAGCAATACTGAACCCAGTTTTAACCTCTGGAGATGCCACTAGTATCCAGCCACTGGCTGAACTTTTTATTAGTGATCACAGCACTGCAAACCCAGCTATCCAGCTGATTTTCCATCCACCATAAGAAGGGGCAGTCCACCTATCCAAACCCATGGCTCTGGATATATGAATAGGGGTTAATTATACTAATAATACATGTGACATTCATGAATATTAATGCATTGTATTTGTGTTATTCTCACTGAAAACAGTATGTTTCCTACATGATTAGTATTTAGTTAGCATACTAGGTTGTTTCTGGCTATGCAGCTGTTTCCACTTCAATTCAAAGTGTCTTTGGAATTGGATATTTCAGATACAGATATTATCTTATTCTGCATTTGAGTACTGTTCCAGATGGACTGATAAGCAATTTTTTCTAGAAGCAGATTATATGGCTAAATTTCTACAGGCCTGAGCCCAAGAATGCTGAAATCAATGAAAATAGTTCCGTCAATGTTCCTCAGTTTTAAATGAGACTCAGTGAACTCCCAAGTTGATGTTAAACAAATTCACTTACATTATTGAGGCTGGTGAGAACATTACTAGTGGTGAGAACAGCAGCAGAGTAGAGTATTAAGGAAGCATCTTAAGTATGAATAACTGTAGTTTAAGCTTTAACATGTAACATTTTGTTAAATTTACCAGGTTTTACTGCAAATATTCATGATACTACTCATCACACAGAGAATTCAGATGGGGGTGAGGCAGTAATACTTTGGGGGTGAGGCAGTAATCTTTAGGCCAGGATCCCAAGGAAGACACTCAAAAAAGAAAATTTTAGAAATGCTCAGGATATTTAAAATATGCATTATAAAAAGTCTCAAGGTAGATTTGGGTCCTTGTGCTGAAACATCCACCCATCTTTTGGTGCAGACAGAGTAATGTTGTATTAGTATTGAGATATTACAGTGAAAAACAACAAAGAAATACAAATACATGCACACAAAGATAAGCTCTGGTGCTTTGAGAAATATTCAAGAACAACAGTTTTGCCCAGTGGCTACCTTAGCTGTTTTGGGGAATGATTTTTCCTTTTCTCATCAAATTGGAAACTCACTCACAGCAAATTTCAGTCCTGTAGGATAATCTCTTTCATAAAGAATCTATACAAATATTGTTATCTGCATTTAAAAAAAAAAAAAAAAGTGTGTTTGTATGCATTCACCTAGAAATTTGACGCTTTGCAAGTAATATATGATTAGAGATGGTTCTGGAAGTTTTGAGTCACCTATGAGCACTTAGCTTTATGTGTTAAGGCCAATATAATTCTGTTCCTAAAGCCTTGCTGTATTTTGGAGAAGGATATATATTCATTCTTTTAGGGTTAGCATTCAAATGTTGGAAGAGATGTTCTTACTGGAATCATCCTAAAATGTATATAAACTGAAAATAGAAGCTAAGGATGGAATAACTCAGTTAAATAAATACATAAATAAATAAATGAATGAATGAATGAATGAATAAATGATTTTGAGAAACATTTTAAAGGGCCCTTGGACTAAAATGATTCAGCCACCTTTTTGTAAAACAGATGCACGCTGTTTAAAATAAAAGTACCTCAAAGTTTTTCACCAGGTTTAATATTTTCTTAGGCTTTTTTTTTTACATTGTTCCTCATAATTGTCTTTCATAAAGCTTTTCATTAACAATGAGATTCCTAGTGCACTTTGTACAGGAAGGTGAAGCACCTGAACGAAAAGCCAAATGAGTAGTTTCTCTGAAAGAGCTTTTGTAATGAGCTGAGTCCTCGTATTCATTTGGTGAACTCCATCCAACATTCTGCACCAGAAAGCAAGCTGAATAACTCACATCTGTTTCGTATTAATATTACAAGCTACGTGTTTGTACACTTTGATATTTTTATCTTAAAGTATCATAAGAACACACAGAAAGATCAGGCCAATAATATAATCTGCTTTATTTCTGGTATTACCTTGATTTTTCAAAAGTTGCAGTTGTTCTTTCTTCATTGTTCAAAATTGTTCCCACTAAGAAACACTGTCATGGCTGAAGTATGATGGAAGGTACTGATTTCTTTGAGAAATTCTGCATCAAATGTAGGTCATTGTAACTGCACTGAATTGAGGGACTTTAGGATTGCATATGTGCAACAGCTTGGCTAACAGTCAGGACTATCATGAGCTGATGATGAGGGCGCTATATGGTCATGAGAAAGAGCTGCTTCTCTCCTTCCTCCCTGCTGCCAGTCAGAAAAGGCAAGCTGTATAATAGTAGTACAAAACACACAAGGAATATAATCGGGACCATTACCTGCCCAATATTGCCCATTTTACTATGGGAGAATTATCACAGTTATTCCTTTGTTTTTAAACAGAAATAGCATTTTTGTTGCTGCTGATAATATCTGTTTAGACTGCAATAGCTCCACACAACTCTGGTAGAGAACCATTTGTCATATTCAGTGGGGGAAAAAGTAAGGAAGGGGGGAAAAGATCATATTTTTCACAGTCTAATGACTTCTGCATATTGAGCTAGACGAAATTTGGAAATTTCTGTATCAGGAACGTGAAATACATAACATGATATAATATAGATCCACTGTCTTTTCTCTTGTACAAAGGTACATTAAAAAATTACATTGTACGTGGGTCTTTTAGGATATTGATCAGATCTTTATATTTAAGTAATACCTCTGTAAATGTATCATCTTGAGATTAAAGCTCTTTGTATTGCTGAGGTAGTGGGACGTGTATCCTTACACAGCTTTTGAAGCTGTTATTCATGAGCCATCAGTTACTTCGAATACTGCAGTAGAGAAAGAAGTGTGACATGTTTGTGTTTTGTAGTTCTTAATATGCTTTATACATGTATTATTAATAATAAGATAGGAAAAAGTGAAGATATTTGTTTTAGGCAAGTGCACTTCTTTGCTTTAGACTGTCACAATTGCTTTAATCTTTTTAGATTTCCCATTTTACTTGAAGTATGAAGGTAAACTGAAGATCTGTTATTAAAAAACTGACAGGTCATACAAGATCTGATTGTGGATTATGAACATCTTTTAAAAACTGAAATGCTGCAATTGCACAGAATTGAATTGGAATCATGCACAGAGTGAAGAGAAAGATTTTGTAGAAACAAGTCCTTTAGTTTGAATCTCAACAGAGTCTCATGCTGCTTTACTTAATTTCTTTCTGTTTCAAGTTGGAACAAATCCCAAGTTTGTCCTGATTTTTTTATATTTGTCTTCATGTTGCATTTTGGATTTCTGCTGGTTCTCCAGACATGCCAGAGGTTCCCCACTACCTGGGCTTTAGTTTAGGATGTCTTTGGGTAGGGAGCAGAAATAATATCTGTTTCTGTGTGTTTTATTAAAACCAATGTGTGGGTTTTCCATTTACTTCAGTGAAAGAGTTTACTGTTTCTCCTCCTTAGTGTTTTATGCAGCATATACGGCATGGTCCTGATCCTAAGTAATAAAAATAATTTTCAGTAACCTGTTTTTTATTTTTGCTGAATTCAAAAGATAGATTTTTTTCCCCTTTTTCTAGTCTCTTTGTATAGTCTTCAGAGAGAATTACTTCTGCAGTGTGAAGAAGAATAATGCTGTTAAATAAAAATACAAGGAGAAAATAAATACGTGTGGAGTTTAGATAGAATCATAGAATGCTTTGGAGGAGAGACCTGAGGCCAGACTTAGAATCACAGAATAGTTCAGGTTGGAAGGGACCTTTAGAGGTCATCTAGCCCAACCCCCCTGCAGTGAGCAGGGACATCTTCAACTAGATCATGTTGCTCAGACATAGTTTTCTCAATTGTGGTAGCAATCATAGAAGTTACAAGTCCTCCTTTCTACGGTTTCCCTTCATATTTTTTTTTTATTCCTTTGAAATAAATCCTATGAAATCATATGTAAAAAATAGTAAAAAAATCTCAGGATGAACCCAGATGTTGGGACATGCCAGAGTCAAGACATCTGCCCCTCTACCTTTTAACAAGTTACCTTAAATACTTAACATTTTCTGGTTCGGGATGACAGCCAGCTTTTAATCAATGATGTCAATATAGTACTTGTTTCTGTCTTCTCATTTCCCCACCAGTTTCTGATGTGACAGCTTATCAAATGCCTGGGTGACATACAGACAGATTGCTTTCATCACCTTTCTATCATCTATTTCCTTGGTCACCCTTTCAAAGAACTCACTTGGATTTGTTTGCCAAATAAATATTAGTTGGAGTTTGGGATTTTTTTTTTTTTTCCTGTCATTCTCTAAGAAGTAGACCCTGTTTTTCTTAACGATTGATATGAGTTTTGCCCGGAGGATAGGTTGGTCTAAGGAGTTGGATTTTTCACTCCTGTTCCTTTCTTGAATAGAGTGGCTAATGTATTTAACCCTTTTCAAGCTGCTAGTCTGTAACAGCACAGACTTCAGCAAGACAGTCTACTTTTGAAGGCCCAGGTGGATGCCACTCTGGTATCAGGGAGCAGGGAAAAAAAAAAATCTGTTCAAGTCTACTGATGTTCTTTTAAGCTGACATCTTACCTGCTGTAGCAACTTGTACAAGGAAAGCCTAGAAATCTCCTTTTTGCAATTTCAACCAGTTAACTGTGCTTTGCAGCTGGTTGCACACTGCTGGGCTTTGTAAGCATAGCCTAGAGAAACCAAATGTTAGGCTCTACTTCTGAAAGGTTAAATAATGAAAACTGAAGCTAGGGCTGTTTCATGGGGTGGTGATTTTTACTGTCAATATCCTGCATGCCACTAAATGTAGGGACAGACTCTCAAATGGCAGACCCTGGCAGGAGACCGGCCAGCTCCGCTCTGCCGGTGGTGAGTGGCACCTTCCCGTTTGCGGTGGCTGCCTCCAGAGTGGTCACTGAAGGGCATGTGTTGGGGGATTCAGAGTGGGAATGAAAAAAGCATGTCATGCTGCCAACCGGCTCCTAGCTGCTGAGGATTAGGATTCCTGCCTGTTGCATGACAGGGCTTTGTGCTGCACCCCATGCTGTCAATGTGTGTTATCATGAGTGTCTCTAAAAGATCAAGCCCTAGCAGAAATTCAAACAGAAATCAGCTGCCTGGCCTGTGATTTTTAGATGCTGGTAGACCTCAGGAAGGATTCAGAAGTCTAGTCTCCAGCAGTAAATTTTCTAAAACATTACCACATTACCATGAAGGGAGTTTTCTAACCAACCAAGAAGCCTCTAGTGAAGAGCAGAATATACTAGATAATTTCTAGGTCTCTCTTAGCATCTGATTCTACTGATGTC
Source organism: Scopus umbretta (assembly GCA_013400535.1). Taxonomy (NCBI): domain Eukaryota; kingdom Metazoa; phylum Chordata; class Aves; order Pelecaniformes; family Scopidae; genus Scopus; species Scopus umbretta. The sequence goes on from VZTL01010021.1 coordinate 25,737, forward strand.
CATATTTAATGCTGCCTGAATCTTGTATCTAATTTCTAAGATCTAGATCACACCAAGTAACACACAGTATAACATATTCATATGCATTAAGTGGGTTTCTTTCCTGTGAAAAATTCTAGAAAGTTCCATGTTAACTTTTCTAGTGCTGAATTATTGGCCTACTCTCCCACACAAGGGCAGCAGGTCATATGACCCTCTTAGGTAAGGATCTTATAACAATCAAGGCTTGATATTACTTCTTTGACATAATGCAAATACGTATATCATGCTAATGAAAGGTATTACTTCAAAATTAATTCTATAATACAGTTAAAGTGTGTGGGTCATTAAATAACTCTCATAGTGCAGAGTCGCCAATCAGAGCCAATCTATTAATTTACATCCCTTTATAAATAAGAAAAAGATCTTTTTCTATTATTTTATCCTTTGATTATCCCTCTATTTCATCTTGTAGATAATGACAAAATTTAATATTGTTCCTTAGATTTGAATTTAAATACAGATATGAGCTGGCTTAATTAATCATCAGTGAGTATGACTAAACTGTGTAATACCTACCAAACCAATTAAAAGATAGCTAGCACTGTCAAAGCAACTTGGCAGTATATAATGGGTGGAAAATAAGAATAAAGACATAGAGTTCACCCTGCAGAGCTTCTATAGCTGTTCTGCCTGCTTGTTTTCCCAGGCAGCAGGGAATGCACAAAGCACTGGATAAGGTACAATAGTTGACTCTGCCAAATGACAGAAGCAGAGTTTTAAGATCTCTACTTGTACCCAGTGTACTATGTTCCTGTAAATGTTTTAATTTAACTTATTTTTATGAAGGAATAGGCATAGAAAAGCTATATTTGTTTTCTGTATAAAAGAGTGGGAATTATAATACCCAGACAGATCGAAGTCTGCCTCCCATGTCCACATCCTCAGCTCGCTTACAATCCAAATAATTAAAAAAAAATTACTTAGTCTTTCTACCCTTTTTGTTTAAAGACAGTGGTAGAAATAAAGAGTCACTCTTCCTGTGGGTTTTAGTTTCAAACAGTGACCATTTTAAAGTTTCAAAAACTTGGCGGGAGTGGGTGAAAGAGGGACAAAGATGTTCATTATCCCATACACGTTTTTTAACTAACAATTGCACACTGCCTTGGTGTAATAAGATTTAGTGAGTCTAAAAAGAAAGTGACCTTTAAATATTTGTACTTTTCTCCTGTGTCACTTTAGCATGACAAGATTTACTGTAATGCTGAAGGATAAAATTCAGTAGCATCTTTCATTGCTAATTAATTGTAAATGTTGCTCTGCAAATTCTGTCTTTTTCACGAGGGCAGGAAGGATTCTGTGTGATTCTAGTTGCTATATAAATAAATAAAACAGGAATGAAAAAACCATGCTCCACTCACTCCCAAAAGTCTCATTGAAATTGCATATTTAACAGCACTGACATAAGGTGTCTTTGTAGCAGGTAAAAAAAATGTGATTTAACTGAGGTAAGTGTTAATTCTGCTTCAGTGGACATTTCAGACATGAGTCTCCAGGGAAATCCAATCCCAAAAAAGAAATAGAATCAGCTGCAGATGAAGCTCAGCTTTTCACTGTGCTTTTCAAAAGACAGGCTACGCTTAGATACAGCCCCCAGGTCTGTGGTATCCGGTATGCTAGCAAGTCATGCAGGTTTTACATACTGCAGCACGCTGCCATTCAGAAATAAATTAAATAAATAAAGTGCAAACTCGAGCTTCTCTCCATGGCAACCGCTGCATTGCTTAAGCCTCGTGCCGCTTCCCGAACAACTGCACATAGGAAAATAAGCCAGCAGCCAGCACGGGGAGAAATGATAGGAGAGGTTTATAAAATCTGCCCAGGCTGTCAGGCATGGACTTTGTATAGACTTTTCAGGGCTGCATTTTTTAAACTTTGTATGTTCTGTAGTATGTTCTGGTTTGTCCTCAGCGTAGCATGGGAGGCAGGAGATGGGTGACTAACGGGAGAACGAAAGCCTGAATGATGCAGACCCTTCTTCCCAGCAGTGGCCTCATGCGACAGCCTTGCCCCACTGCAGGTCTCGTTGGCAGGAAGGCAGGAGGAAGGGCCGGCTGCCCCGGGGTCTTTCCAGAGCTGTCAGCAGTGGGTCACTGCAGCGGTTCTTCCCAAAGACATGCACAGCTGCACTTGAAACCAAGCTACAATAGCCAGGTAATAAAGCAGGCTGTTGGCAACAAGGAACACGAATCCCTGAACTGTATTCTGCCCTGCAAATGTTGCCAGTTGTACCTACTTAACCTTTTTCACTGAATCCATTTTAGTAAGTAAAACGGGCCATAGTAAGTGGCTAAATTGTCCCCTCTCAGGACAGTGTTATCTCATCCAAAATGCTCCAGAGAAAGGGCCCCAAAGCATGACCAGGTGTTGCCTGGTGAGAGGCCAGTTGGGAAAGCTTCAGCCCATCCCAAGAAGTGTGCTAACAGTTAAATCCCGCAAAGGAAACGGCAACAGTATTTACATGCCTGCTCTAATCCTCTTTACAAGTTTTCAGATAAAATATTGGAAACAGGTAGACATCATGATGCCATAAATGTGGGCTATGCTTTTTTTACAGTTTTACACTTTGAGCAGAGACATTTAAGCAGGGCTGCCAGAGTGAGCAGCTGGAAGGGCCAGGTTTGCTTTTCATTCAGTGCATTGATTTGGCTAGGAACAGGTTGGCAGTCCTCTAGCAAACTTTTTGTCTCACTGCAGAGATGTGATTCTTCTAGTGTTTCTGTATTTTTCCTGCTTCATAAAGTTCATAAAAGGATTAAATACTGTGGTGCCTCCTGCAGGAGCAAAGAACAAATTTCATGACCCGCAATTCCACCATATGGAGGCCCTCTAGGTCTAATGGATTTCTCTAATAAACATTCTACCTACTCTTCAAGATTACTTTTTTTGGTACTTGATAGCATGTGAGAGGTGGAAACTCGATATAAGTGTACACCAAGAAGGTGTACATAAGTGTATAAAGTGTGCACTTTGCAACCGTATATATATGCACTCTTCCTCAGCCCATTTCCAAGCCCAATCATAACAAGATTTTTGGAAGTAATTGCTTTAAATCCATTTTATGTTATATATAAAATGTTAAGCCCATTTTATATTAGGCAAACATTTTGTTACACTTTGCAAATGTGATACATAGAGAATTGCTAATTTACCAGCACTGTGGCAGCCAGCAACTGGTGCTGGATGAGGAGATAGGTAGCTATTGAGAGAATTAACATAGGGATGAGGAAAAAGAACAAACCACAACTTTCTCCTTTTTTGTTAGGGGTGAATTGGCTATAAATGTCTTTGCAGAATGCTTTCTTATCAGATCAACGGGTCAATTTGCCAAGCAAATGCCCTAGTCACAGGATTAGAGAGACACACTCTTCATGGGTCACTGGATATGTAATTATTTAAACAAAATGGAACAGCTCCAACTGGAGAGAAAATACCATTAGCCTGGTGGTTAGACTACTCAGCTGTCATTGAGAGATTGTTGAGTCAAGTTCCTGCATCAAAGCAAGCAGCATATAGGCACCAAGCCGCGCATCTGACCATTTGCCTTTTGGCTGTTCTTTAATAGCAGTGCTTATATCTCATCTTCCTCATGGAAATTTTTGAAATGTCTTGATTTTGCTCCAATGAAGAATAAAATTAAGATCAAAGCCTCAATTTAAAAATATTATTTATGAAGAAGAAGGGGCTGACTAGCTAGACTTCCTGATTAATTGTTCCGAAACAGTTTCAGGTCTTTTCTTTTTCTGCTGAATATGCAAAATTTGGTGGATTTAGTCAATTGAATTTATTAATGGAGTGTAAGTATGTGCAGGTATGATTGAGAGAATGGGGAGAAAAGGGAAAAAAAAGATGTCATGAGGAGAGTATTTAGAAACATCACTTTACTGATGCCATTGCCCGACACCTGCTTTGGAATTTTTTCTTTTTTCAACTTAGAGGAACATCCTCAAAGCTGCAAATTCTCTATAGTTCATTTCCTACTGGCAAACATTGAACACCTCTGCTGTTCTACCATGCCTTGTGTGGGAGATGCTCTCTGCTAGATGATCTGCTGCACTTAAGAGTCAGTCAAGGTCTTTTCTTCCTTCCTGGGACTCCTGCAGACTCAGATAAAGTGGCAGCCTGCTTAATAAAGCAGAGGAAGCAGCTGAAGGCAGTACTTGGATGTCTTCCCATTATTACTGAGGGATATTCAAACACGTATCTTCATAGTTTCAGGTCATAGCTGCATGGTACTTTTCTACATATAATCAGGTACATATGTCATTCTTAATACAGACACTTTAGAAAGCTGTGCTATTTCAGGCTTATATAGGCTGTATATTTTACTGGCTGGCTATGACAGCTCTGTCCTACAACATAATTCTTGAAAGTTTTTCTAACATAATTTCTTGGGGCAGACAGAAAATGGATAACACATAATCAGGGTAGAGCATTAGAGATGTGTGCAGTAGCAGGCTTAAGGTGTGGAATCTTTTCCTTTGATTACTGTGAGGACCATATGCGAGTCGTTGACTTCAGCAAGAGCTGTATTTTTATGTCCAAAGGTGGATTTGAGCTTTCAAGACATAGTTTATGTGTGTTATCCTCACGTGGTTCCTGGAAACGACTGTAATGGGTGTTTTAGTGAGATGTGTGCAAAAGCTAAAAATCACTTCAAAGGATAGTTACTCTTTGAAGTAGTCAGCCAAGACTAATCACCTTATCAAAATTCGAAATGACATATTGAAGTAATCATTTGGATGCTGTATCCAGATAATAAATGTTCAGAATGAGACTTATTTTGTATGTCTATACTATTCTAATGTCTCTGCAAATGACGTACACATCCTGAGCCATCTTTAGACTAGTTTTCTAAGTACTTGTTGCAGAGCAGCAATTGTAGACTACACTTTTGTGTGGCTTACTCAATACACCTGTTTATTTGTACCCTGTGCCCAGCGTTTTGCAGCTGTAGCAATACATCTGGAAACACCAGCCTGGGGGAGCTGTTGCTGACTGCAATATAATCAGAAACTTTGCCTGAAGCTGAGGGAGCTAGTTGTTTGTTCTGGGTCTAAAAGATTATTTTCTAGATAGACACAAGATTGCTCTGTCCTGCTTGAGGACAAATGAAAGATGAGTGTGGCTAACACCATGCTGACCCTAAGCTAATATACCTTCCCTTGCAATGGGCTTATTAGCTCAGACTCATCACCATGCTAATTGCTTTTCATATCTTGCAGACATAAGCTATGCAGGATGGACAAGTGAACACATCTGCTTATACATAACTATTCAGACATTGAATGAGCCAGATTGTGGTGGAAATGTGAATGAGACACAGACACTTATTGAGCCCAACTGTCTCTCTGGTTCTCCTATAAAAGCGTGAATACTGTGTGTCTCAAATGGGATGTGATAGGGATTTGGGATACTGAATTACCTTAACTGAGTTTCCCTCTGCTTCTTTTTCGTCTCAGTGGAAAGCATCCCAAATCTCAGCTTTCTACTTGGCGTAAAAGAGCAAGAGTGAATACTTTTGTGTGATTTGTCTGTTGAAACAGAGAAATAACTAGAGACTGTTTATTAGTCTATGAAGAGCAACTGGCTCATTGCTTCTGTCTTTAACAGTTCTTTTGTGTTCATAACTTATCCAAATAGTGCATTTACCAGGGATTCAGGAGACCTGGGTATTAAAGTAGCCTGTTGCATGACTTCAGGCAAAAACCCCTTACTATACTGTTTCCCAATTCATAAACTATAAATAAGGACACTGACTATTCCATCAAGAAATCTGAGGTATACTGATGTACTGTTGAAGAGAGTGGTACAGATTAGAGAGAGGTATTATATTATTATATTATTTATTTCTTGGTTCACTGAACAATAATTGTTTGGTACTATTTAGTGCATTTATGTATTAAGATAGGAAATTTTATAGATATCTTGAGAGGGCTGCTCAGTACAGAACATCAGAAACAGAGTTTGAAGGAGTAGATTAAATAGCTGAAAAAATGCCTACCTTGTGCCTCCTGAGGGCGTTTAGGTGCTTCCTACTCACTACCTAGTACAGTATGTTCAAGATTAACAAAATTAGTGACAAAATGTTTGGTTCTGAGGGAACATTAGAGATAGTAACATAGTGCAGATCCGAGATCTAAATCTTTGGAGGCTTACTTAGGTAGATAGATGGATAGATCCTGCTTAGATAGATAGGTGGCATTTATATTAAGTATGTATGTTGTCAGACCAGATTTGAAAATCTAGATCCCCTTGTACATCTAGCCCTGAAAGTGAGTTCTCTAAGTTTGAAATAGAAAGTCTTTGTCAAATGATTGCTTAAATTCTGGTAACGTGCATCTACACACTAGTGCCAGCACAAGGATGTGAACCCTTTTTCTTTTCAGAACAAAGTAAATTATGAGCAAACATGTGAACTTCACAAAAGTAATACAAGTGTATATAAAGTTGTGCACAGAGATGAAGCAGATAGTAATTAATGCCTGTAGAAAAGGAGGCCATCACACAGAAAGTTTCTGGGATCCTTTTCATCTCCACAGCTTTCACTCTTATATTTCTATTACATAAGAAAAGACAAGAAGGAAAACCAAAAGAATTGGAGGATGCATTTTGAAACAGTATGCAGTTAACTACAGATTGCCTTTATCTCCACGTTAATAATGTTTTTCACATGCCAAAACATTATTTTTCGGTGAAAAGTAAAAGGAAAATCTAATAAAAGCAGGTTGGGAGGGGAGAGGGAGAACTGTTTGATTTCTTTAGCAATAGTTTGGTAACAGCTGTAGCACAGCTGAGTTCTTATAAGTGTTGTGGGGAAAAGCTACACCATTAATGGTAGAGTATTTATTTTATGTTGTTCTCCAGGCTCGGAATATTATCTAAGTGCGTTGTGCCAAACATAATAAAATGACCAGGATTCTCATTATAGAAAGCATAAATTTCTGAAGGCAAGTATATTATGAGGGAAACTGTCAATGTGATAATCATGCACTCCTGTCACTAAATTGCATAAGACATATGTATTTATGAATATGCTAACCCTCTAGACCATTTACTGGTAGAGTAACTGGAAAAGTGTGCACTGGGAATGTTTTATTCTTTTTGTCTTCTTCTTTATTGCTACTTAGCCTATAGAGATCACACACTACAATATATTTGAAAAGTATTATAAATAGGTCAGGATGCCACTATTTGCCCAGTCGCAGACACTTGTAATAATATCATTTTAGGAATTACAAAATCATTTGAGCAATAAATTAACTTGCAATTCAGAGGAAATGAAAATCAGTCGATGTAAGTTGGGTCTTTGCTAAAAATATGAAGTCAGCTGGTTTTACTGATGAAATGAGTGCTTCTCATAAATCTTTTAAATGCTTCGGGTGATAGTCATCAAAGAAATACTGGCTGAGATCATTTTACCAGTTTAATAGTAAAAAGTAGCTAACTTTCACACATTGAACTTAAAAAAATATGTAGTATGAAAATCATTACATCTAGGTATTTTAAAAAAACAGCACTTGTATACTATGAATAACTTGGGCTTTGATATCTCAAGCAGGAATAGTTCCTAATCATAAGAATTAAAACATAGTCAATCAATCTACTGTTTCTCAATTTCAGGGTTGTTTGCAGAAAACATAATGCAATTATAATGTATTAAGTAAAATGATGCATCAGAAATAAATTTCCCCAAATAGGAAGTCTGGGGGAAGATGTGGATAGAGTGGAAAGGAGGACAGAGGAAACAGAGAAAAGGAAAGGAAAGAACTCCCAAGTTCTTCTTGGCTACTGTCAGTGAATGAGGTGAATGAGTTCTGTGTTACGCAAGTTACCATCCTAGCGACCAGGAAGGGATTTTAAATGAAAAGGGTGAAAAAGAGAAACAACAGTTTCCATTCTTACCAAAAGGGAGAGTGGAGAGTGAGACACATAGAGGGTATCCACTGAATATTTTGAGTACTTCCCAGGTCTCTGTTGTGGATGCTCCATCCATCTGCAGGCTAGAGGGGCCGGCTTTCCCCATGCTCTTGTTCCTGTACAATGATGGGAGCTGGAATATGCTCCAGTCCCAGTTTTAAATGAGAGACACCCCTCAGCTGAGCTGTGCACCCCAAGCTGCCTGGCCTTAAAGTTAGCCAGGATGCTAGAGCAGAGAAGAAGGAATGAGCTTTCATGTATAAATTAAAACTGTGCTTTCTTGACTTATCATTCAGTTCTTTACCTTCACTTACAGTTTTGGAATAAAAAAAATTACTCTGTTTTTCTAGTGTCCATATGTTTAGAATGACCTTAGGTAATACTGGCAAGCACGAATGTCTTGGGCAGAACTCAGTTCAGAATGAAAATGTCAAATGTAGGTGTCTACAGGCAAACTAGGTGTCTAAGTTCCCGTTATAATCAGTGAAGGTCTCATCAGTGGAGCCTCAGCTCGCAGTACAGACTCTGCTGACTGTACTGAATAAATCTTTGAGTATATGGCAGCTCAGAAGCCTTCATTAAGTGTGTAGTTAGTAAGGAATTAAATTTTACCCATAATATCTTACAAAAGAATAACAAATTATAGCCAGATGTTTAGAAATTTTATGCCTTTGTATAATATGGTCAGATGGCTCTAAGAGCCATTTGCTGCCCTTGACATTCCAGCATGGGGTGGATATTGTAGCTACGTCTATGCAAGTAAACTAAATATGCCTAGGAACGGTGCTGAGCAGTGAAGCCAGCTGGCATGGTCTGACCTACCTTTTGTCACTAAATCTATCAACCTCCAAAACTTGCCTGTGTGCATGGATGCTTGCATGCCAAGTGGCCATTGGGAATGGCAGAGATCTGCTCATCTCCCTGCAAGACTCTGATCCCATACCACCGCTAGAAATGCTTTAAGACTTTTTTTTTTTTTT
>VZTL01010025.1:0-25361 GCA_013400535.1 Scopus umbretta
CCACGCAGACCAACCGTAGCTTGCTCTGCCAAGCGTGGCCCGCCTCCCTGCATTCCATTGGGCATCGGCCGGACGGCCCGTGGAGTCATAGGTTAAAGAGCGTGCCCATCACTGTCAAGAGAGGGGCCCGCCCCCGCCGGAGTCCCGGCCCTTTCCACGCCCTCCGGTTGATGGACAGCAGGGACACCGCTACTGGCAATCTCCATTGGGCAACGGCCAAATAATTCGCCAACGTTATTGGGCAAGGGAAACGTCAATCATGCGAGCCTCCTCCCGCCCCGAGGGCACCGTGCCGGCGCTGATTGGCTGACACGGATTTCTCGCGCTCTGATTAGCAGCCAGCCTTCCCACCCGCTCGCTGGCCATTGGCGGCTGAGCGCGTCACGTGGCCGCCCTTAGCAACGCGCCTGGGCTTCCTTAGCAGCCGGGCCGGGTACCGGGGCCCAGGCCCAGGCGCAGGTGGGGGCCGGGCCCGGTACCGGGGCCGCGGAGCGGGTCTGGAGCCTTGGGGTCCCGGCGGGGAGAGGCCAGAGGGGCCGGGATCTGGGCCTGGGCGAGCCTCGGGAGGGCGGCGGCAGCCCAGCGGCGTCAGGGCCCCCCCTGACAGGCAGAGTCAGCGTCGCCGTCCCGGGCCCCGCAGGGCCCCCGGGGTGTCGGGGACGTGGCGCTGCTTCCCAGGCCTGGGCGCCGGCTGGCTGCGGGCAGCAGCTCCTCGTCTGGGCGGCCGACCCACTGCTCGCACCGACACCCGGGTTGCTCCCACCCGACGCAGCGAGGTGCTGACCTCGGTGGAACCGGCATTGACTACAGAGAGGGATAAACGTGAGGCGAGTGGAAAGTCTGGCAGGTCGAGGATGAATCAACCCAGAGCCTGCTACTCCTCGGTCTGTACTGGGCACAGCCGTAGAGAGGTTTGGTTTCCTAATTAAAATCCATGTTGAGGAGAGAACTCTCTAAACCCAGGCATTTATCGTTCCTGTCCTCCTATGCAAAAAAATCAGCAGAAATTCTTCCATAATTATGGACATCTTACACAAGCAAAGGTTCGAAGATTCAAGTCCTTTATACTGATTCATTAATCGTGCACAGCTCTAGAAAGACAAGTTGTCTCATTGCCTCCCGGGCAGCAGTAGGGATATTTCAATAACAGAGCCAGGACAGAAGGTTTTAACTGACAGAACTGTTGATTTCCCAACGCGAAGGTGTTTGAGTGCAGTGCTATATATTGACTGAACTAGACAGCCTTTACTACGGATCTGCATTAAGTGCCTTCTTCAGAATATCACTGTTATTCTTTATCAATTTTCTTCCTTCCTCAAATTCATTTTCACTTTTGTTACGATGTTGGTGTTTAAAATTTACCGAACTGCTATTGTTAATTTTCCTGTGCTATAAATACACTGTCTCTGACTCTTTAAATCCAACCTGCCCATAATGGGAAACTTACCTTTTAAGACTAGATTGAATGGCGCACAGAGCCTTGAAATGCCCTCTTCGTGAAGACGGGTTTCAGCAACAGGTGACTGCCATGCGACAGACCATGGCTGTTCGTAAGTGCTGCACAGGGCCTCCTTTCCTGGTCTATTTATCCGGCCAAGTTCCGGCATTCTTCATGGGAAACTCTCCCAACGTGGGGTGAAGTTTGCGTGCGATTGTGCCGGGCCGTTTGACAGTGCTCGGGCTGTAGGGCTGTGCTTAGAGTCGCATCAGTGACTTTGTGATAAAAGTCAAGTCTGTCTTTGATACTGGCTGTGAGGTATTAGATCTTCTTAATTCTCAGCTGTGCTCTTAATTCCTTGGAATTCTCATGCCCGTTCAGTGAATGTTGGAAAATGTAGCCAGGCAGTGATTTAATTTATTTTTCTTTTCTGTCCTTTAAGGCTGATACCGTCTAAAAATGAGTCAGTTATACAACAGCATTGAGCCAAATATTATTGATGATGAAATGGTTCAGAAAGCCATTGAAGAGCAGTGTCCAGAGGACATAGGAAAGCTTGCCAAAAGGGAAGGTATTAACTTTAAGGATGTGACGGAGCTACAGCTTAGTTTTAGAAGTGAGTATCAGAATATATACTTGTTCTTCTTTTGTTAGAGGGTAATAGAATTAAGCATGCAGTGGCTAACTGGCAATTAAGCAATCGTGATTAGCTTGGATTTGTTATGTGAAAAGTAACACCTGGCCTTGCATTTTCAGTCATACCTGTATGAAGTAGTTTCATTAGAGAGAGCTGGGTGCTTTCGCTGATGGGTAACTTTAAAGCTGCTTAACTTGATGCTATTATTGTCGCTGCTATTCTTATTTAACATTTATATTGTGGTGACACCTACAGGCCACAGGCCTATCGGACCCTTCTGTCCGTGGACAATTCAAACCCCGGGCAGGCTCTGCCATCGCTGGCGATTATGTGACAGCTATTTGGTAGGTTATGGTGATTACAGTCCGATTCGGTGGGTTCCTCCAGTCATCCATAGCATTATCGCAGCTTGCCTCTTACTGTCAAACCAGTCATAAACTTGCATTCAAAAAATGAAAAGGAAGAACATTTGGCTCAATATTTGAGTATTTTGGGGCTATGTAATTTCATGGGCAAAAATCTGCTTTTGATTATTCACTGCGTGCTCCAGTAAAATAATGCATGTATTAGTTGAGTTCCTTAGAACAGACTCCCCGTTACCTGATCCTGCATGTATTTGTTTGCAAATACAAAATATAGAAGTACATGAATATTTTGTGCATGCAATTCCTTGCTTTACTCTGCACTCGCTAAACAATGATAGCAGCAGAGCAACTAAGGAAATCCTCTGGGAAGCCACTGCGGGAAGAAAGAGAATTGGGAGTGAGAATGTCCTGTATTTTCTGTCACCTTGGGGACATTGTCCTAATGTTTTGCTGTAGTGCCTAATGACCCGCTCTTGTGATTCTGTTTTTGGAGAAAGCTAAATGCAGGGATATTGATTAATTCTAAACTGCAGCCTTCACACAAAGAGTAGACCCCAACTTGCTCTCCTGTGATGAGAATCCCAGGAGCAGGAGAGTAATTTACAAAAGCAGTAGCTGGCCACCGCTAGCCTGCAAACGTGGAGAAAAGCAGAATCTCATCCCAAACCTCCCTCTTGGAGCTGGAAAAGAAAATGAAGGTCAAGGTCTCCTAATAGTGGATTCATAAAGCCATTCCTGACTGCAGGGCTGTAGTCAGCATCCCCTCAGCGACTCATTGGCATCGCTGATGAGCAGTGTGCGCTGGTGCAGGACACTGAGGTTAACTGGGCTGTTTCACTGAAATCTTGTCCAGCCAGTGGACCTCGCAGCACCCTAGGGCAGTCATCACATGCTGTTGTAATCTGCTGAAAATCATTTTGGAGGTAAGACTGGACACGTTTTCCTGTGCAAGAAAGTGTGTCCGCTAAACTGAAAGCTGTCTCACATGAAAAGCAATTTTGTTTGTTTGTTTGTTTTTTTCCTGTGCCTTTAGATATCCTGCAGATTGATAATCTGTGGCAGTTTGAGAATCTGACTAAACTGCAGCTGGACAACAACATCATTGAGAAGATAGGAGCTCTGGAGAGTCTGGTTCACCTTGTATGGCTGGGTAAGATACAGGCATATGAGGTTGGATGCCTTCACAGGTGCAAAGCAATCTGCGATAAAACCAGGACGTCGCATGCCTTCTCTAACACGACTGATAGGAGCTTTCCCAGGGAAGGCTGTCAGCTGTCTGTGTGTTTCCTCATTTGACTGTCAAATGTCAAACTGCCTGAATGTCAGAGCTGCAAAACAATCCTTCAAATGTTTTAAAACTGGTTTTAATACATTTGGTGTGGCAGGAACAGGAAGCTGAGATTTCAAGGTAGTTTCCAGGGTTTGTATTCAGATTTGGAGGTGACTTTCAGAAATATTTATAGAAACACCTCTGTGATTTAGAAGCCTGTATTCTGTTTTCAAAGCTAATGCAGGCATTTCGCAGACTAGAACCCACTGTCTTTACCCCTATATGCTTAAGGGCTTGTCGTCATTGTTGTCCCAAGAAATGCCCATCCCTGTAGTCTTATGTGACTACTTACGAGTAAAAACTCAAGATGCCAATAGCAGCGTCACGCAGTGGTGCAGGTTTTGATGCTGGGCAGATCGGTGAGCTTGCTGCTACTGATTCAGAGCTTAGAGCATTCTCTGGGAACTGCAGCTACATTGCTGGTTGGCAGTGTAAATATAGCCTCAGCCGTCTTTGAAAATAGCATGCAGGGCTTCGGTTCATAAGCACATCTTGAAATGTCTAACAGGTTCTTCCGCCCAGTTGTCTGCAGCGTTCTGCTGCGCGGATGACTAATGCACTTGTAAATCAACAGCTGATCACCACAATGTAAGCAGAGTTTTTTGAAGCACACTCATGGGTTTCGTTTGCCCAAAGGCCGCAGTGGTTCATCAGCTGCTGCATAAACGTCTTAGCCGTCCAGGGGCTGGTGTGAAGCAGACAGCCTGTAACCTCATCAACCATCTTTGGACCCCTGAATCGTTTGGTAATGGCCTCAGGGCAAATACTGCCTTTAGTCATGATAAATGGAGGTGTTAGGGTAGATGTTCTGGCAGGATACGAGGAAATTTCAATGACTGAAATAGCTAACGTGAGTATATGCTTTTGCATACCTCCACTGACAACAGGGCGACTGTGAGCGTGGGACTGGCATGTGTTGGTCCTATGGGAACGACCATGACAGCGGGCGTCGGTGTGGCAGGCAAGAGTCTGCAAGAAACAAGGCGGGCAGTGCCAAATTTGTGACAGAAATACCTCCCTTCTAGTGCATTTCCCCACCTCTTTTCTTGTATTTTGGGTTTCCTCATAAGGTAGAAATCACTTTCAGGTTGTGTACGTGGACTCTGCATGGAGTACCTTCAATTGTTCCCCTCATTTAAAAGTTGCATGGACAGTTGCAAGAAAATGTGAACAAATGATGATTTAATGCCGAGCCTTTCCTGTGGGACACCGAACACCACTGAGGAAAATACTGTACATAAACTCCTAAATCAAGAACCTGGCTAAATGCAAAGTCTCAATCAGGACGTTCTGCTAGAAGTAATTTAACTTTTGCTTGTAAAACTTTTGATTTTCTAAACTCTTCCCCAGATTTGTCCTTCAACAATATTGAAGTAATCGAGGGCCTGGATACCCTTGTCAAACTGCAGGACCTCAGTCTCTACAATAACAGAATATCTAAAATTGAGCACATGGACACATTGCAAGAGCTGCAGATTTTCTCCATTGGAAAGAATAACCTGACCATGCTGGAAGATGTGAGTGCTGCCTGTCTTTGCAAATGTTGCCTATCAAAGCATCAAATATTCTAAACCTGACATTTGCCACTGTGTCCGAGCCCCTCCTTAAAGGAGAAAATTCTCCTTAGGATTTCACTGCCTCTGTAGTCTAAGTTATGGTTTTGGTAAGCTGTCCCAGTCTTAAATGCTTACTACAGATATTTCTCTTTTAGATGATTGACTCATGGGGGCCCGGTTCTGTTCCTGCTATCAGCTATGGCAAAATTCCTATTGGTTCCCATGAAAGCTAGAAAAGGAATAAGTAGCTACATACGAGAAAATGAGGGAGTGGAGACTAGGATTTATCTGGGGCTTTTTTGAAGGCAGCTTACCAATCTAAGACCCACGATTTGTCCACCCTGTCTGCCTTCTCTCTACACCCATTATTTGTATATTCACAATATATGAATGTAAGTTTTTCCTTTCCTGAAAGCATTATTAATAACTTAATGTCGCCTGTGTTTGGCAGTAGAGCAGAGTACATATTGCAACATAATTGTGATAAGAGCAATGAATTTCAAGGCTCTGTGTTTCCCCAGCACTGGGAAATGCAGCATCTCTTTCCCCTCGGCATAGGTGATCTATCTCAGGAGATTTAAAAACTTACGCACGCTGAATCTCATGGGGAACCCCCTCTGCGACGATGAGCAGTACACGCTGTTTGTTGTTGCTCATCTTCCAGACCTGGTATATTTGGACTTCAGGCTCGTGAGTGACACCACGGTAAGCATTTCTGCATTCCCTGCTTGTGAAATCGGGCACCAGCATCTTACAGATCATTGGCTTTGTTGGTATGCCAGCAATATTCTAGCATTCGGGGCTGGTTCCCTGCAGAAATTAGGTTTACAGAAACATGCAGTGTTTATTCTGCCTCCACCTAACAGCTGTGAACCTGTAGGCCAAATTCTATCAAATCTGACAGAGAGGTAGAGGTGTCAGAGGCATGACGTCTTCACAGATTTTGTGAAAATCAGCAGCTGCGTGTGGGAGAGGGGCCTGGTTAATGTTGCCACAGAGGGGCTGCAGTGTGAGTACAAGCTGCCTTAGAGATCGGAGAATCTCGGAGGAGAACAGTCTTAAGACATGGATCCAGGGGAAAGGAGGCTTGGTGGTCCCGCTGCTCACTGAGCAATTTGTTTCAGGAGCAGACTGATGGACTGTCCCGGCCAGCGGGTGCCATTGAATGCACTTCCCGCTCTTGATTTCTGGGAACAGGACAGTGCATCCACACCGGTAACCCATGGGACTGCTTTTTGATCCCAGGACTCAAAGGAGCAAAGAAGGGGGTTTTTTGTTGGGGTTTTCTTTTTTCTTTTTTTTTTTTTTTTTTTTTTTTTAAGTAACCGAAGAACATGATTAATTGTAAATTTGCTTGGCACAGAGCAGGAGCTGTACTTGGAATATACATTACTCTTACCGTAGGGCTGGAAGGGCTTTCCAGGCCATCAAGTCCAGTCCCTGCTCATACAGACAGTACGTCATAGAATCGCATACTTAAATTTGTCAAGCTTCAGTTTCAAGCTAATTAGGTTCTTGCCCCTTGCCATCCACTCCTCCAAAGAGCCTTCTCCTCCCTCGTAAATGTATTAAACTCGCTAGCTGATCAAATCAGAGCTCAAATTCTAGAAGTCAAAACAGGGCCTCCTGCTAAAAAAGAAAAACTAACCCTAAAGATGAGGAAATGGGGAGAGAAAAGTTTCCTGGGACTGAATCAGCTCAGATGCATTGAATGCAGAGGGAGAATAATATGCCAACAAAAAATGGGATGAGGAATGGATTAGAAGCTTCATAAGTGGTTTAATAAAAAGCCCACAAAGAAATGGAGATGCAGATGTCACTCGGGTGCATGTTCTAGAAAGATCAAATGCTTCTGCCCGGATTTGTTGAGCAATGCTGGATAATCTAATAGACATATTTTCTTTGTTTGCATTTCTCAGCGAGAAGTTGCCGTTTTAAAGTATCAAGATCTTACTGAGCTGTTGGAACATGAGGAGGCTCGGGCCCTGGCTCAGCTGGAGGAAAAACAGGCAAAGCAGAAAGAGCTGGAGTACCACAAGGTATGTTTTCTTTGGCTGGTTGTATATTGTCTCAGGAGAAAGAAGTGCAACACACTGACTTCTCTTTTACCTGCTTGATTTGATGAGAGGTCAACATCGACTGTGCTAAAACTAAGGCTAGGATTAATCTCTGGGATCTCCGACTCTCATCTTTTGAATGAAAACAGGAACTGCTGCGGAATACACATGACATGAGGGAGCATAATTCTTTTGGCTGAACAATGAAACTACAGATACAGACCCTGCGAAGCTAAATAGTAAATCACACCCGAGGATCTTATCAGCCTGGCAAGAGATTAAGAAAATTACAGGTCTGAGGGAACTGTTAGCATTTTCATGGCGCAGTGACTTTTTTTTCTCCTTCACGCTAAGTTAATGCTTTTCATTAGTTTTATGGTTAAACTCTTCAGGGCTTTCAGAGATCACTGTAGTCCTGCGAACAGACTGAAAACAAGACCAGGCGGAATGGTGCTTTCAGTTGTGGTCTGCCTCCGTGTTCCAGCCCTCCAGAAGATCAGACCGGCTGAAGAGCAGGAGGCGGTTAAGTGCCACGGAGGCCACCTGCAGCTCTTCCCTCCATCCCTCCCCGAAGTCCACCGTCTCCTTATGTGAAAGGCTTAATAGCCTTGCAATACGTGGTTGTATGTGATAATGTCTTGTATAAGATTAAACAGTGTTTTCTATCCTTAGGCTAGAGAGTTCTAGCAGCAAAGCCACATGTGAACCAGGATGCTTTTCACTCCGGTTGCAGGGTGCTTTCATGCCTGGGTTGGTCTATCTGTTGTGTTGGTATCACTGTGTCTGCACCAGTGTTCCTCTGCTGGTAAAGTGCTTATAGGAGAGACATATCTTGAGGACTGACAGCAGGTTGGCACTCTTTATTTTACTTATATTGCTCCGATTCTCTTCAAAGACAGCCTTTGTTGAGTACCTGAATGGATCATTCCTGTTTGACAGTATGTACGCAGAGGATACAGAAGCTGCCAAACTGGCTTACCTCCCTGGAGTGGGTGATCTGCTGCAGGCATATCCTTCCTGGGGTTAGAATACCTAGACCTAAAATGTAATGCCTGGAGTTAAGAAGGAGGTGCATCCACAGGGACTCTTCATCCGTTGCTTTTGTCCAGGGCTGAAAGCTGCATTGATCTAAGATCTGAGACAGTCTGTGTTCAATTTTGGAACGGTACCAAAAAAAACACTGCAAGACCGTGAGACCACTGACAGCTTTAAGGCTTGATATCTCATGAAATATGAGGGCTACAAACAAATGGTTTATATTACTGGCAAGCTGGCCAACCCAGCTGGAAACATCCCATTTGTAAAACCCTTCGCTTCTATCACCAACAGGTCATGAGATTCCAGCGTTTTAAAGTCTCACCATTGTAATTACCATATTCCTTTTCCTTCACTTGAATCAAACACAATTTCGGTAGCCTTCTTGTCTGACCCTTCAAGAATCAAGGCTTTGTACTTTCTTTAAGTCTGGAATCCACTTAAAGTTTAAAATGAGCTAAAAGATAAATCTCTGTCAGTTAGACTGTAAGAGCGCAGTCGCTAAAATCATGTTGAAATTGAAGTGGTAGGAGATAGGAACAGACTAATCAGAATGATATGAGTCGCATATCTCACAACCTGCCAGAGCTGGCAACACGAAGTTTTCAGGCCAGCACTTTTTTCTGATCATTGCTCCTACACGGGGCATCAGAAAGCAGACACTTTTTTTTTCTTTTTTCTTTTCTCATTCAGATTAATAGAGCATTGTCAAGGCCAGTAACTTGACCTTCCTTAAAATTGCATTACACTGTTGGGGGAAAATGCATCACGGCTTAACTACAATAGACTCTAGAAACAATTCCATTGCCAAGATAATAGCAGAAGAAAAATTGACGTTATTTTTGTGATGCTACAAAGTCAGTAGTTTATTCTGTGCTCTGGCTGTAGGCTCCAGAGCTGTATTTATTAACTACTCAGGCACTGTATTCACACTTGTGAAGACAGATAGGGTTGTATGCTTCATTCCGCTGCTGTGTCAGAAAAGAGTCAGAGAAGTATATGTATTTCCTTTTTTTTTTTTCCTCAAGGCCTTTTTCCCCTCAAGTTGCCACAACTTTCTTCATACCCTTAAGGTAGCAAAATCCTGTGCATAAAATGTGAACGGGTGACCCAGTCCTGCCACAGACACAATACTTGGCAGCCTGCTCCCAGCAAGAACCACAGAGTTTACATCACAGTAGCTTGTAGCTCTTGTTGCTCAGATTTGCAGAGCTAGAAGGAACATAGCATGTTGCTCCACTGAACAAGCAAAATACCTTGACTCTGGTGTCACATACAGGAAGGAGTTTGTCTCAGTTTGTGAGGACCTGTTTCACTATGGCCTGAAAGAGTATGAAAAACGAGAAGCTGAAGTCTCTGATTTCTACGAAGCCCTTCAAGAAGCATTGACAGCCAACCAGCAAGAAGGCAGGAAAATAATCCTAGACTTTGAAAATCGGAACAAAAGGGTAATGCTGTTATATTTCTGTTTGTTTGATACACGATTTCTCTACATCATATGCGAGCTTTTAATTTCACTGAGAACGAGTGTAACTCTGTTAAAATTAGGGAAATTACTCTGCATTTATACTGCTGTGATAGGAATCGGCACTTGATCCCTAAAGGCAGCATCACAGAGTGGTTGAGGTTGGCAGGGTCCTCTGGAGGGCATCTAGTCCAACCCCTCTGCTCAAGCAGGGCCACCTACGGCAGGCTGCCCGGGACCTTGTCCAGATGGCCTTTGAATATCTCCAAGCATGGAGACGCCACAGCCTCTCTGGGCAACCTTTTCCAGTGCTCAGTCACTGATCTTTCTTTACGTGCTTCTCACAGTATAAATCTATACCAAGAAAAATTGTTGTGTTAGCTAACATAATGTCATTAACTAATATAACGTTAAAAGTTTTTTAGTACTTTATGTAGGAAAAGGATTCGGGGATTGAAGTTTCCACCCTTTGGGCAAACCACAACCAGCTAACACTGACAGCCTTCCCCTATACTGGAAATTCAGCATAGGACAAAATTCATGTGTCATAGTGTTATTTTATTGTCCACAAAGGTAAAGGTCTTTCAAGGCTTTACAGAAAAAAAGGGGCTAAACATGGTGGGTGTTTTTTTACCTTTTTTTTTTTTTTTTTCCCCCATCCAGAAAAGTTACCAGTCTCTAAGAAAATGGAAATGCTCAACCTTTCTTTTAGTTTCAGTATTTTTGATGAAGTTGATTTAAAATATATAGAGAGATTTATCAGATTTAATGCCACTCCCCTTCTCTTTGAGGCCTCCAACAGCTCTTCCTTCATTGAAAAAGGGGGAAGAAAAGGAAGGAGATTGCAGGGAATTCAGCTTGTTTTCAAGTAATTTTCTGCTTCAGTTCATTTTGTCAACAACAGCTCAAAGAACTTTAACAAAAAAGTAGATAAAGGTATTGTAACGTATTTCTAGTCTTTTTAAAGCAGAAACTATCTTCTTTTTTCATTCTGCTCAACTACAGCCACCCATTGTGGCTGTTAAGGGCGTAGCTTCTAGCCGGATCCCTTTCTAACCACGTATAATAGATGGATCAGTATTTTGTTTCCACAGAGAAAATAAGGCAGGGGCTAAAGCCTGGTAGCACTGTCAGCTGAGCAACGCGAGTCCCTGACAACTGACACCAGGCAGAGTCACGAGTGCTGGCTCCCTTTGAAAAACCAGGTCGCTTTTACGTAGGTGCCTTGTCTCAGGCTGGCAGCCTGCTGAGTCGCTCTGCGCCCAGGTCCTTGAACCTTGCTGACTCACGCTGGCAAACCGACTCCATCAGCCCTAGGCGGGAGGCGAGTCTGCAGGCTTACCAGAAGGCAACGTACAAAGATTGAGACGCATATTCAGTTAACTTGCACTTGAATTCCCAATACATCTTCCATTTAAAAAAAAAAAAAAAAAAAACAACACAAAAAACCCACAAATCCAACCAACCAACCAACCAAAACCCAACCAAAAAAACCAAAATCAAACCCAAAGAAGCACGGGTAAGACCAGATTTTGGCCCTTCACCCTTCACCAGCTATGGACTGAGCTGCAAGACAGGACACTACAGTCAGCGTGACAGTTTTCATATAAAGACTAGAAGAGTCGGTGTCAAAACCGAACGCTGTATTTTAACAGCGTTTCCCCGTTCGTTTAAAATTGCCGGCGGAGTTCAAAAGGTGCAGAGGTCCCAGCAGACTGAAATCCGTAAGCCATTCTTAGGGGCCGTTTGTCTCGCTGTAATCCTTTCATGTAAGCTTGGGTAACCTGTAAAATAACTCTGCTCTCTGAAGTTGCTTAAGGAGCGAAGAAGCATTAAAGGCCTTGAACTTTGAAGTTATTGCTCCCGGAGGTGCGGCTTGAATGGCTGGGGAGCTTTTTGAGCCTCCTAACTTGTTTACATTAGAAAAGAAGATGCCTTGCTCTCCCCTTCTCCCCTTTTAACACTGCAAAGTTTGGGTAACCTAGTCCATTTTCAGACACAAGTCTTGGCAATGATTTTCCTCAGAATTCTCTATTTTAGCCTGTTCCATTCCCTCGCAGGAGACGTGGATTAGACATCTTAAAACATGCAATTTTTCCCCCCTCCTATTAACGTTTGATTGTTAACTTATTTTGAACAGACTTGAAAATAATACATCGCTCAGCACAAGAGGGGTTTTTTTTGATCCAAGAAATCGTAAATCTTGTCTGATACAAAACTGACGTCAATATTTAATTCTGAAGGGCAATAAATCCTTGTTGTAAGAGGAAGGCAGGCAATGATAGGTGTTCCATATTCAGAATACTAAATCCTGACCCTACGGAAGTCAATCAAGATTCTCCTTGACATGAATGGGATCAGGATTTAGGCCTGCATTTCTTTCAAGAAGTAATTGTTAATCTCTTCTTCATGGCCAGCAATGTCAAGAATCTGATGTTTTTGTTTGTTTGTTTTACTTGAAATGTGTCAGAAGGGGAACCAAAGTTAGAAGCATAGAAGGGGCAAAGTCTTTTGCTGACTGGAGGATGAGGAAGCATTTTCACCGATTTCACTGCATTGCCCCCAGATCGTTAGCGCAGTAGCATACCTCAGCACTGTTGACTACCCAGTATGTAAATCTGGAGACTTCCTGAATCATCACATTTCATTTCAGCTAATCAGCAGCAGGAACTTTTCTCACATATGTAACAAGTTAATTAAATTGCAATGGAGTGCTGAACACAAACTATAAGTAATTTATGTATCTCTGTGTTTAGAGGCTGGATGAGATTCATAATGCCAGTAGTTACGATATTGCTGAGTCTAAACGAGCAGAGTACAAGGAGGACATACTTCAGCTCTCAGAAGCACTCATGGCCTTGGAAATGCAGATAGCTGACCAGCTGGAGGTAAGGGTCAAGCACATACCTGTGAGACCTCACATCCAGAACGCGGGGGGGGGCATTTTTCTGTCGCTGCACCCCTGTTTAGTAGCCCGTTGCACAAAGAGGGGGCGTAGGTCTTCCAATCAGGCTAATGTTTTGTCTCCTTCTTAATCTTTCTCTGCTCAGAGTTGATCTGGGTGAGATCAGGCCCTGGACATTGATGCATTGCAACAGATTTCTGTTCCTCAGAGCCCAGCGCAGTATGTCCTTCGCATCTATCCAAGCTGACTTCCTAGACTTTAGAGAAAGGGGCTTGAGGTCATTCACTCATTTTATAGGTCTGCGTACAGCAGTCGCTGCATAGCATGGGGTATGCATTTGGGATTCTAGAGGTGTAATTCTTTGAAGCTGATCTTTGCTATGAATAAGATTACACACATTCCTGCTCAGCTTACTGCATTTGCTTGCATAATAGTTGCCTTTTTTCTCCCCAGACTCTTCCTCAAAATCTAGGGCAGGGCTGCTAATGTATTTTCATTTGTACGTTTTGTACATTTCATAAGGATCTTAATTTAACAAAAAAAAACAAAGAAAAAGTAATCTGTTTAAAAATTAGCAGGCAGGAGCTGCGGCCTGTGCTCAAGCAGATGCAGCAGTTTACTTTTGTGAATGTGCATGACAGAAAGCAGCAGCTCAAAATGGATTCCTCGCTGCATCAGGATTGTGCCTTTTAGTGTTTTCTGAATCGGTCCTCGTGCATCTGCAGTCACTGATGGAATGAGCAGAAGCATTCTTCCCTGCCTGCCCTTCTGGAACTGCAGGATTCAGGTGGCTGTATGTGAACTGTTGTATCAAGACATTAAGTGCAACACTTCACAGATTCCCCATCAACCGTTTTTGAGAGAGGTTACAGGCAGCAGCAATTTTAGTTTCTGAGGACTAAAACAAAAGCTGCAGTAAGCCCAGGCATTGGTTATGCTTCCGACAAGAGGCTCTCCATGCAGACAAGGAGGCTGCAGCATGGCAGTATACAGGAATACAGCACTCTCCGTGCATTACTTAGGTGAGGGTACAAAAGGATCAGCTGGCTTGCTCCAGACTCCGGATAAAAGTATCATTCAGTCAGCTTCCCTCCAATAAACTGATTCCAATTTTCTGACCCTGAATGAGGAAAGAAAATCCAGCAGCACTTTCAAAACACTTTAAATGCTCGAGGCAGTGCAGTTTCTGACTGTGCTAATAACAGCAGCGAGTCCAAATTATAATCAGTTGTAGATTCTTCCTAGACTCCCTGACTCCCTTTTATGTTTATGCAAGCTTTCATTGTAATATTTCCTCTTTTTCCCTCTGTTAAGGAACTAATAAAGGATTTTAAAAGAAACATTGCTGCCATAGCATCGACATTCATTGAAAACGTTAAAGGGATATATCCTTTTGACAGTATGTTGGCCTGGACCTCCCAGTGACGTATGGATGTCTCACTTCTAAATCCAGAAATGAGCCATCAGTATAGAATTTGATTTTTAAATCAACAGAAAAGGTCTTTTCCCAGCGTTGCAGGAATGGTCATTTGAAATGCCCAGCTTCTTTCTGTGGAGACTCTAGAGAGCACACAAAGATCTAAGTTCTCCTGTGTTGAAAGTCTGCTTTCTCCCCCTTGGGAATCTTCCTTTCTTCTCCACGCAGCCATGACAAAACCCTGGGCAGTTCTGGTTAGACTGTTTTCTGTGTACATTCTTGCCATAGCAGCCAATGAAATACCTACAATTCTTGTTGAAGTCTCTTTAAATGGTCTTCATTTTTGTGTCGTTGATGGAATGAAGGGAGATGAGAATACCGCAGTGCTTCAGTGACAGGTTACACTACTTTCCTACTTTCCATATGTACATCTGTTGGCCTGGTGCAAATAATTGCACCATATTCAGAACTTAGCTTACATCCTGGGAGGCCTCCCTCAATTTCCTTTGCAAACCTAGGCCTACTCCAGTTCTGCGTAATATGTGGCAGTGAGGATGAGACCCAATGTGTGATTAAGAGCAGAAAACGTATATCCTGACATCGCAGCCGCTTCTGGCAGCAGTCAGGCTCTTTCCTGCTGAGCCCCACCGTGCGGATGCTCAGTGTCTAGTTACAGGAGCTCATTTAATCTCTACAAGTGAGCGGTGTGGTCAGCTTTTTCCTTAACCATCTTCTGTACGATGACCCAGTGCCGGGACCTGGAAAACCATCACCATGAAAAGCTGCTGGAGATCTCCATCACCACACTGGAGAAATCAGTCAAGAATGAGCTCGACGAGGATTTGCCAGCTGACGTTCGAATGGTGAGGGCATCAAAAAAATTCATCTCTGCTAGGGAGTTGGGAAGAACAGGAGGCCACAGCCTCTTCTCAGAAGGGGTAGGGTTTCCAGGAGGCTCAATACAGCTAAAACCATGGCTAAACCGGAGCGTAAGCTCCTCCTAAGAGGTCCCAGCCGCTTGGCTGAACCGCAGTGCTGCCGGCCATCTCCGCCGACTAGGACAGAGGATAACTGCACTGCAGGTTTCCCTGGATGCTGCCAGAGCTGGTGGCAGCAGCCCAGGAGAGGTGCTGAGGAAGTCTCTCTCCTGCCTCCAGCACAACTGACTTCTCTGGCCGATTTCCAGACAACCCCAACCCAGCCAGCACTTAGGCAGCGTCTTTGCTGCGCTCGCAGCTGGTTTTGTTCAGATTCTGCCCGCTCCCCCAGGAGAATCCGGACACCGCTCTGACTTCCTCGCACCGGGGCTCTGTTTGCCTCAGTGATTTCAAAAGCCCTCCCTAGAGCTCCCCAGCCCGTGAGCTGAGCTGATGTGGAGGCAGGACACGACATTTCAAACAGAGCTTTCGACTGTGCCCTCGGTCTTGCTCTGGTATCAAAGATCCCAGGAGCCTTTCAGAGAGCACAAAGATCGTTGCAGTGCTCCAGTCAGCAATGCCACTGACCTTTTTGCCTCCGTTATTCCTTCCTTTAGTGGCTAAATGACTCGAGTTTTGCATTCGCTATGGTTTTGCTCTGTCCAAATCATCCCAGCCCCCCCATTACTCCAGGTAATCAAGAGCTGACAGACACAAAACAGACCCCTCAGCCCCCCCCCGGGGGAGCTCCCTGCTTTATGGCCTGTGCAGATGGCTGCAGTTACGCACCGTTGCTGTGCACCCATTTTGCCTCGCTGCCATCTATTTCCACGGAGAGGCAATCTTCATTTGTTCAACAGCTGCACTTGGCTGCAGGAGGAGAGTCATTACGGCTTAGCGAAGCTACCCTCTATTTAGAGCCACAGGGGAAGTCAATGCTTCGATTAGAAGCTGGGACTCTCCAAAAATGAAGATTTACAGCCAGTGCCACTAGTGTAAGAGACCCTTCCAAGTGCGATTTTCCACTTCCCGCACCTGCTGGGCCAGGCGTGCTGGAGCATATGCAGCCTTGCTTCAACACCAGCTGCCCGCAGGGGCCTGCCATGTGCTGCGAGGCAGAGCACTCAGCAGCAGGCATTTGCTCCCTGCTCCGGCAGGGGAAGCCAAGGGCGCTGCCTCAGTTTCCCCACCCACACTAGGGATAATACTCCATCACACCGTAGCGAGGCCCGGACACGTCCTCGCGAAGGGTAGAGCGCTGGATTCATCCTGATGACTAGGGCTTTGTCAGTCTGAAACAGAGGGCTGGTTTTCTTCCCCCGAGCACTGCAGTTGCTGTGCTGCTAGTTCCGAGCTCCGCTGCTTTCGCTGCGCGCCCGCCCCCCCCCTCCTCTCATCCGGTCACGTTACCTCCTAGCTTCTTGTGGACAAAAACACCATTGTCAACGCAGTCAACGCGTCCCATGGCGTCCGCCTGCTGAAGATGGATAAGCGAGAGAGCGACATCCTCAGCAACACCTACCGCTGGCAGGCCTCCGTGACAGAGAAGGTAGGAGACCCTCATGCTCAGGGGGATGGGGTACAGAAAGGTCTGGGCCAAGCGGTGGGACAACGCTAGGAAAGACGCTCCCTAACCTTTGCTGGAGCCCTCCGTGCTACGGCAAGGGACCCTGACACGCCTGCGGATTCACTGCTTGGTTTCAATCTGTTCAGGCTTTCCAAAACGAGATCGACAGAAACCGTGACCGTGTCAAAGAGATCGTTCAGTACATCGACAATCTCTACGAGGAGCTGGATAACATCGAGATCCTGGAGCCGACGGAGTAGGTCTGCCACAGGCTGGGAGGCTGCCTTAGCCGGGGACACACAGGACAGCCCCCTGTGGCAGCACACGCAGCAGGGATGGCTGCCTCTCTGCGCCTGAGCTGCCTGGGACGTTTCAGGCCAAAGGCATACTTCTTCCATCCTGCTATAAACTGCAAATAAAAGATACTTATCGACTCCGGAAAAGCATATGAAGCTCTGCCTCTTCCATCATGTCGGCACGAAGCCCGTGCAGACAGAGCTCAGACCTGGTCACAAGGGGTTACGGATCAGCTGTGAGCTGATTGAACCAAATCATCGTAGCATATCATGCCTGAAAGCTTTAGTACCTGCAAGCACGGTGGCAGGAACCTGTGAGCCACAGGCACGCGGCAGCAGCCTGGGAGAGGAGCGCTCTCCATCAAACCACCCCCAAGGTAACAGCGGGTTTCCAGCTCAGCAAGCACAAGGCTGGCGGGGGCTCTGCGTGCCGGAGAGCCTTGTCTTCTCACCGCCTCCCGCAAAAGCAGCTTTCTGCAGCGTGAACAGAGCAGCCCCCAGCTAGCTAGGAAGGGAAATCAATGGTTCCACAGGAGCTCACACACCGCTGCTCGCAACAGCCAAGCGAGGAGTCATTAATTCCCCTCCTTGCTCGGTGACAGCAGCTGCTACGCTCACTTGTGGGCAGCTTCTGAGGAATGATGCTGGCCGGGGCGGCGCTGCTCGAGGCGAGCAGCGAGGAGAAAGGTGGGAAGGTTAAACGAGAGGGTGGCTGCATACGCGCTCTGGGGAGAGACCAGGTCTCTCCGAAAGCCCCGTGGCTGGCGCTGCCTGTCATACACAGATTTAGCTCGTAGTACCCTGTGCTTTTGAAGATGGCAGGAGCCCAGGTTTCCCGCCTCTTGCTCCAGAACTGCACAGTCAGCACCCTTGCTACTCCTTGGCTGCAAGGACAGGGCACCTAGCATGGGGAGGCTCACGCAGAGATGCGGAGGGAGCGGATCTGTTTGGTAGTTAGTGCCTGCTCAGCTCTGCTCTGTGGTTTTTTCTGCCTGCGGCCATCCCAGCACCTGCCTGGAGCCTGGCAGCTCAGGACCTACACCACGGTTTGGTGATTAAAACAAAGAAATACTCAGCAGCATTGGCTTTCAGTATCTAGCAGGGGCGTGCCTTTAATCAAACAGAGAGACCCTGGTGTTACACAGAGGCACGCTGAGGGATGAAGAACAGATGCAACGGAGTCTGTTTTCAGATTTCCATAACAAGTGTGTGTCAGGAGCTGGCAGCTATGAAGACATGTGGCATATGCTGGGTATTTCTGTGCCGTGCCCTGCCCAGGAAGCTGCTTCTTTCGTGGGAGCTCCTCTGATGAGTTACAGACACCCGTAACGGACAGAGATGCTGTCTTGGGGATGCAGAGGAAGCTCACCTTGACCTTTCCTCCTTGCGGGCTCAAAACTGCTGGCGCTGCACTGCGGCAGGCAGTCCAAGCGAGGAGTTGCCCACAGAGTCGCAGTTCCTCAGCACGAGGCTGATCCCGGGAAAGGCGTGCTGGCAGGAGGGTGGTTACCGTCCCCTGGGTCACACCAGCAATTCACAGCCGGGCATTCTCCTCCCGCGGCCAGCCCAGCAGCCTCAGTCCTGCAACAGCTTGTGTTTTACAGTCGAGCTCTCCGAACAGAGGTGAACAAAGAGAGTCCCAGCTGCCGTGCGAGCACGCAGCTCGCACAGATCGTAGTCGTGGGCCCACTCCACACTGCCCCACCGCTGAATCTGAAGGAGAGGAGGAACGCGAGTCAGTTCAGAACTGGATTATACGTCGAGCTGCTCAGCAACTCTCAGCCTCCCTTTTCATGTTTGTGAAACACGGGTAACCAAGCCCCCAGGAGCTGTGCTGATGACTGACTACGGGGGCAGGGAGATCTCCAGATGAGTTCGGTGGAAGGACATGCTTCATCTGTACCGGGGTCTGAGGCAAAGCCCCTTAAAGGGACAATGAGAAGATTCCCATCAACTTCAGCCACTGTTGGGTCAGGGAGAGCTTCACGCCAGGCCAGTTTCCAGCAAGCAAGTTATTAGCTCGGTGTCTAGCAAGGCCTCCAGGCTGGATAACCCACAGCAAGAGAAGCCAGCCACGACTTTGCACTGCAGATTAGAGAGGGAGAAAAGCAGCCATCTGGGTTCTGCAAAAAGAAACTGGCAGCCCTGGGAGCACTCTGGGCTGTTGTGCCCATGATACTACTCTACAGCAGCGCGCTCCAAACTCTCTCAAATGGGGAGACTGGCAGAGTGGAACTGCTCCTGCAATAGCAGGCACTTCCCTTGCCAGTTATTTGTGGTGGGAGATGCATTTGTCATGCTGAGATTATTGCTATGTGAATTATAGGGCTGTTCTGTAACATAATTTACCTGGTATTCTTCCTCCAGGCGAGACAGAAGCACGGCTTTCTCTACTGTAATGTGCCTGTCAATCAGACCCATGGACAGAATCAGAGATTTCAGCTGGGTGATTACATATTCTATACCTGGAAGGGAATAACCCAAGACAAACAAGATTCATGGTTGTTTTCTGCAGCATTAGAGCGGCATCTTCACATGCTCTGAAGAGACCATCGGGGTGTGGTACCTCCTCAGGGACAGTGATACCTCCCACTGGCATCTGGGCACTTAAGCGTCAGATCTGCAGTTCAGAGCAGACACAAAGCGCTGTTCTGGCCGCTGTAGCTGCAGCGGCAAAGGCTATGCCTTGGAAACCGCCTCCTTTTATTCTGCCACAAACCCGCCCTGCGCAAAGGGAAGATATACCCGTCCAGGCCTGAGTATTCGGGACCTCAGATCATCAAAGTCCAGGATGAAAGGGACTTGTATACTGTTTGGTGCTAAAAGAGCTGTCCACATCTATAACCGCTCCTAGAAAAACACCGTGCAAATGCGTGCGGTGTACTGTGCCCTGGGAGAACCGTGTCGGCAAAGGACGCAGCTGCTGGGCTCGGCTGATAGAACAGCAGAGCTCTTTCCTGCCACACCACCAGCTACCGGCTTGCAAGTCACCCCTCGTCAGGGGAGGGGAGCCAGTGCCTGGCGGCTGAGGGACCGGAGCAAATCCCACAGACATGCACACCCGGGAAGAGGAGGAGGAAAGGAGGGCTCAAAACTCTGAGCTGCTGAGCACTCGTGGTTCAGCTCAGGCTGACGGGAAATGGAGGTGCCTGCGCATGGACAGGGTCTAAGGAAGGAAGCAAAGTCAGACTCGGCCTGTGCTACCAGTCCAGGCCAGACCTTGAATTTCAGGTCTAAAGCCAACCTGCTGCCCAGAGGCTCCTCTTCCCCAGGGGAGGCACATGCCTTTCCCTTCCACCCTGCCTACCCATATTACAAACTATGAAGGGAAGAGACAATTGATCAAAGAATATCTTTACAGGGGTAACGGGAAGGCTTTGCAAGTCCTGTCCCAGGAACCCTGTCCCTGATACCTTTCCTTAGCTGCTCAGCTAGCATCTTCTCCGGGTTTCACTGTCTGCTGCTCGTTCAAGTCTTGCATTTGAGGACTTCGGCAAAGCAAACATTACTTCATTTCTCTATCTTTAGGTGTCATTCAGCGATATAAGGTAAGATGAAAGGGGCTATAAGGGTGAAAGAATGAGGACAGCGCACGGAACCGTGGACACTCAGGGTACTGAACCCCATTTCTTTCCCTGGTAACAAAGCTGGGGACTGAGTCACTAAAGAGAATTTGGCATTAAAGGAGTTGTTTGTGCTAGGGTAGAGCAAACAGCTCACAGGCCAGCACAGTCAGACCCTGAGCACTACTGGCACTAAAGGCAGAGTCCCTACCCTCAACAAATACAGCTAAGGGACTGGCCTGCAGATTTAAAATGTAAACCTCAACACTCTTGTTATCTCAGCAGGAAAGGGAAAACATTACAGTCGCTCTTCTCCCCCGTGGAGAGGACCCGCCTGCTCCAGTGGCACAGCCTGAGCGGAGGGCTCCCCGGCCCAGCCTCTCTCACCTTGCAGGGCCCACATGTTGTAGGACGCCAGATGGCTGACAAAGGTCTCCTTGGTGCTGGCTGGGATGTTTGGCCCCAGGATGCTGGTCGAGGAGCCAATTGCCACGTTGTACCTGGAACGATCACCCGGCCCCTTAGAAAAGCACAGCGCTCGTGAACCTTGCAGCTCCGATGGCCACAAGCACTGGAGCTCCTGGCCTCAGCAGGGCAGGGCATAAGCAGACAGAAACATCTTTAACCTCTTACCTTTTCTCAGCCCAGGTGACAACGGGATCCCATTCATTCTTCTGCAGCTCTGCCAAGGCGGCTGGCTCCTCCACACGGTAACTGGGACATTGCAGAACAAAACCACACTGGATATTCACTCCCAGGCTGCCAGACTGCTCCCTGCCAGGCTGGGGCACACCTCTGGGAAGGAAGCTGCGCCCCACCAGACCACAGGGAGGGGGACAAGGGCCTACTGTCCACCCAGGCAGCAGCAGCAGCGTCTAAGAACAATCCCCCCACTCTTCCCCAGATTCGGAGCTTTTTGTTGTTCCAGGAAGGACAATTCTATCTTACTACAAGAGACAGCAGCAAACTGGTCAACTGACAATTGCAGGTAGCCCCAAGCCAGCCACAGGACGCAGCGAGGTTTAGTGGTTAGAGCAGGGGACATCCCGCTGGAACTCTTTATGTGGGGCCACTCCTCCTGCCTCACCATGCCCAGCGGCTCAGCTCAGCACTCCCTGCTGCCAGCCTGACCAAAGCCACAGAGGCAGATGGGGGAGTCCTCTTCCCACGGGAGCGGAGCAGCTGCCAGTGGACACCTCAGAGGCTGGAACTGAGACAGGAGCTTGGCCATGAACAGCCTTGATCCTGCAGCCCACAGGGACTTTAAGGAACGAAGGGCATTTTGCTACTGGCACAAGCCATCTGAGCTGCCTGTACTGGCACAGGAGTACCAGGGGCTGGGCTGGCAGATTCCCCCAGGCCTTTCAAAGATGTTTTCTTTTCCCCAAGGAGATCTTCATTTCCTGCTGCTCCCGCCCCTGCCCAGCACAGAGGTGTCCAAAACAGAGTTCAACAGAGGACCAGATCCCCATTCTTCCTCATACCTATGGCCTTCAGGTGCATGGACTTCCACTAGGTTTGTGGATGTAGGACTGGCCTAAACTAATTCCAACCCTCGGGCCAAAACCAGGAGAGATCAGCGTTCTGGCAGACATTTTCCCTCCCTTCCCCCAACCACCTTCCAAAATCCACACTGTGACAAGACAACCTCGCCTCTGCGCCAGCGGGGCCCCCATCTCCTACCAGACAGTGTCAGTCTCCAGGAACTTCACAGCCGCACGGATCAGCTGCATTTTGTTTCGCTGCGTGGGATTGTCCAGCGCCGTGTTGCACAGTGTGGTCTGCGACATAAAGGCAGTTTAAACCGCTGTTATTCAAGGCTTGGGGAAGCAGCAGCTTCCATTGATCAAGGCCAGGAAGAAGCAGAGGAATTTGGGGCAGATAGAGAACTGAGGAATGCAGCTAAAAGGGGTGCAGGGCCAGAACATGGCTCACGTGATAGGAATCTTCTCACTGGTTTCAGAAGCCTCGAGAGCAGGCCCATCAAGCACCAGGGCAGAGGGCTCACGGGCTGCTCCAGAGCTCATCCCATTTCCTCCTGCCCCTTGCTATCCCCAAGAACACTGTCCAGCCCCTTCTCAGTTCCCCCGGTGACACAGATTCCCTCCCAGACAGTCACACAGCCAGTATCTAACTGCCCTTACAACCACAAGGTTCTCCCCAGTACCCAGCCGAAATCCCGACCTCTTGTCCCCAGTTCCACGGGCATTAAGACAAACCACTCTCTCCACGTTCTGCATTTGGAAACCATTCTCATGTCTACACAGTCACCCCGGTTTTAGACCGAGCCATGCCACTTCTACTGCAAGCACTCAGGAGAGCTGGCAGAGGCAGGGCGCGGAAGGAAGCACTCTCAGAAGATGCCCCCACCTCACACACCCCAGCGCACAGCTGACACCTCAAAGAAGTTCTCAACCTTTGCTCTGGAATCCATTCTGCCAACTGGCAAAGCCCTTGCCAGGTGGCAGCGGCCTGGCAAACCCACCTTTAGCCCCTGGCATTTTGATTAAAGCCCCTGTCTGTAATCCCAACTTCCTCGACCTGACTGCTCCCAACACACCGCATATTGCCCTGCCAAGATCTGGGTGCCCCGACCTGCCCTGCTCACCAGGTGCATAGTGTAGAACTTGATGGTGTCTTTCTGGGAGTCCCACTCTGTTGCCACTGCAATGGCCAAGGCCTCACTGGGGACAGTGAAGAGCTTGGCCTGGGGCGTTTTCAGCTTCCGGTGGTCCAGGTTTATTTCAAAGCCTCCTGGGGAATCAGAGTATAAATCCTGGGGAATTAAAGAGGAGCAGGCACTAAGGAACAACAGACAACCCCACAGCAGGAGCAAATTCAGAGCCAGAGCTGACGGGAGCAAGGGACCAGGGATACTCAAGTTTCCCACCATCACCACCATTTTGACATATTTTTCCCCCAAAATGGTCTTGGAAGCTGTATCCCGCCGCACAGCTTCGCTATAGGTGAGGAAAGGGCACAGCAGGCTGGTGACAAGTACCCCACTCGCACAGCCTGGGTTGCGGGTGTGCCAGGCTCTCGATGAAGGAGCGTGGGGTGATGACACCCCTCCCGGGGAGCAGCCCCTCCGTCCCATCCCGGCGGCTGTACTCACCTTCTCCTTGCGAGATGCTCACGTTCTGGTAAAACCGCTTCCTCTCTGGGGGCAAGAACAGAGCCATTCAGAGGGCAGTTAGAGGTTCGGCCGCTTTTCCCTGCTCCCCATCGCAGCCCTCGGTGCTGTTGAGGTGGCCTGGCCACAAGAATCCTGCCCATTCATCCACAGCTTCCAAGCACCGCACCGGTTCAGTGAGCTCCGCTCAACCGGGGAAGCGCCATGAAACTGGTGAAAACAACAGTGCTGCTGCGCACAACCGGCAAGCGAACGGCACCGGCTTCACTTCTGCCAGGCTGGGGTCTCGGCTCCCTTCGAACTGGCCCGCACCGCGTTTCTACGGAGCCCAGCAGAGGCCGTTTCCAAAGCAGACCTGTCCCAGCACTCCTTCTGGAGTTTTGCTTTGGGGTCAGTCTTTCAAGATTCTCCCACCGCAATCACATTTGACAAATTCCTCTCTGAACCGCCCTGGCTAACTCTCTCTCCCTGCATGCTCTGTCTCACAGCGATAAGAAACCAAGCAGAGCTGGGTGAGAGGCAGGGCAGGCCACAGCGACCTCCCTGCCCGCCCCCAACAAACCCACCCGGTGCCAGCCCGCGCGCTCTCCCTCAGCGCATCTCGCTCATTCTCTGCTTCGACCTGCAGCCGATGCACCCGCTGGAAGAACCACAGCTGCTGGCAGGCTCGGAGCACGTGGGGGCAAGGACGCTGTTCCCTCCACCGCGACCGCCCGGAGGGGCAGGCTTACGGCAAGGCACACACGCTACCAGCTGGACGGTGTTGGGGACACGTCGTCGTCGTCGTCGCACGCGTTGCAGCATGCCACTGAGTCACCAGGGGAGGAACCACCGCCCGTAGCCGCCTCCAGCCCGCACATCCCGCTCCGGCTGGGGAGTACGCCTGCTCCACCAGCAAGGTGAGCCTGGCGGAACTGCAGCTCTGTTTTAAGAGCAGCCTCCTTTCCTACCAGCGCTGCTTCATGCGTTGCCGGCACCTGAGCGCCGGATTACACGTGCTGCACAAAAGCTTGTATCTTGCACACAAGGCAGGAAGAATCCGCATGCCATTCCCCTGACGACAGCAACCTGATTATAAATCCCAAACCCATAAATCTACCTTGTGAAGAGCAAAGCGAGCAGACCAGGCTGCAGGTCTGTTATTCTAGGCTAAAAAAAGCACATTTCTGCTGGGGAAGCGGGATTTGGGAACAGGATTTGCTCAGGCTCAGGGACCTGCAAGCTCCAGAGCCTCAGAAAACACCACACTGTTGAGGCACAGTTCTGAAAAGATTAACACGTGTGTACCCCAGAGGAGTCCTGAGTCATGTCAGTGGGTTCCCGACACCCCGCGATGCGTCACCGCGACTCTGCAGCCTCACCTCAGACAGAATGAGACTAATTTTACTGTCCTCAAACCCACGTGTTTCCAGAAAAATCTATGGAGGGGATACATGGCCCAGAACGTGCCTGAACCACCCTGGCTGGTTGCCATCCCCCCCCCAAATCCCTAAAAACTACCAAAACACAAAAGCAAACTGGTGCACTGAGGTCTTGGCTGTGCTGTCAGCGAATCCCCGCTCCGAACCCCCCACGAATGGCAGGAGAAGGATGCGGGGGGGCGGCCCAGCACCCGGCCACCTCACGAAAAGGCCTTGGGGAGCCCGGACGCGGCGGGGCTGTGCTGGCAGCGCTCCCTGC
>VZTL01010025.1:36325-54250 GCA_013400535.1 Scopus umbretta
TGCGGGGGGCCGCCTTCTTTCCCCGCTTCTTGCGGGCGGGAAGCCCCCGGCTGCGCCCCGGCTCTCCTCAGAGCTGGGCCAAGGACCCCGCGCGCTGCGGGCGCAGGGCACCCCCGGGCTGGCGTCGGGATGCCTGACCTCGCAGAGGGGACTGGGGAGCAGAGCTCCCCCCGGGGCCCGCCAGAGCGGGTGCCAGCGCCTCGCTGCTTCTGGAAGCTTGAGGCTGCGGGAAATAATGGAAAGGAAAAACAGTAAATCCCGTCATCTTCAGGGCTTCTTGCCCCTTCCCCTGATAGGAAGGGAGCTTCTACAGAAACAACTACCGTCTTTTTTTTTTCCCCCTCTATCGGGTATAAATTGACGTGGTTTGCTAAGAATAAGTTAATAAAGTACTTTCACACCTGTAACCTCCAAGTTAAACGGGTCTTTAAAATTTGACAAGAGCGGGGGGGGGCGGAGAAAACTTGCATTTTTGGAGCACCGAATGTGAGCGAGTGTAAGGAGGGGCCTTTGCCCGGGAGCGGCTGTTCCCGCCGTGATCTCTCCCTCCTTAACTGGCTCCCTTCACCCGTTCCTTCCCGCACCTGCTCTCCCTCTGGCTTGCTCCTTTTACTCAGGAATTTTTTGGCTGCTTATTTACCTCAAGTCTGACTTTCTGTGCGGGTTACTAGAAGGTTTGCTCTCAAGGCCCAGTATTTCGAAACGTTACGGAACAGCCGGGGGGTAGCTCGTGCGTGTGGCGGTGGTTAAGGCGTTGACCGAGATCCATCGTGTTTCTTTTTAGGAAGGTTCTTATTTCTGGGAGCGAATTATTGGCAACTTTCTGTCAACCAGCTGTTGCGTTTGTGTTATTCCAGCCACCGAGTACCACCTCGGCCTGCTGAAGGCAAAGCTTGCAAAATACAGAGCCCAGTTGCTAGAACCCTCCAAATCCTCGGCCGCTAAAGGAGAAGGCTTCGATGTGATGAAATCTGGAGATGCCCGGGTGGCACTGATCGGTTTTCCTTCTGTGGGTAAGGTCAGTGAGTGTCTACGTTAACCACGTGGCACGTGTGTTCCCAGGTTTGTGGCTAGCAGTGGCTGTAAATCGTAGAATCACTAAGGTTGGAAGAGACCTCTGAGTTCGTCTAGTCCAACCGCCAACCCAACCCCACCGTGCCTGCTAAACCGTGTCCCCAAGTGCCACATCCACACGGTTTTTGAGCACCTCCAGGGATGGGAACTCCACCACCTCCCTGGGCAGCCCGTGCCAATGCCTCACCAGATCTCCGTCTTCTCTTCGTCTTTCACCTTCTTGCCATGACGTAACAGAAAACTGTTGTACGCTGGGAGCTGAAAGTTAGAGCTAGGGGAAACACTCCTTCCTCTTGTGTGCGCTGCTCTGTGGTAACAGCCTGAAACTTGGTCTTGCCCAGCCGCAGCGCCGCTGAGAACATAGGTGAGAGTACAGGATTTACCGTCGTCCAGCGAACGCGCTGGCTGTCCCATCGCCGCTTCGGTCCCTGTGCCTGGAACAGCCACAGGGCGACTTCTGAAAGCTGAGGAACGCTTTGGCGTTGCTTGTTTTGCCGAACGTTTGCCGGTGCTGTCGTTTGTGTATCTCTAGTGATGCTGGTCTCTTGCGTTTCAGTCCACGTTTTTGAGTTTAATGACCTCAACTGCCAGTGAAGCTGCGTCTTACGAGTTCACAACCCTGACGTGTATCCCCGGAGTCATAGAAGTAAGTAGGATTCTCTTCCCTTCAGCATGGTAGTGGTGGTAAGAAACCCAGACGTGTAAACGTGTCTGTTTACACCAGTTACGCTTGTGCTGCCGCTAAGAAGCAGTGATATCCAAAGGTCTCTGCTGACTTCTGCTTTAAACTTTAGGAGGTCTTGAGTGCTTGCGGTATCAGGTCTTCTGCAACCTGCAGTGCTGATTTAGCACTTCCCTAGGCTACATAACTCTTCGGGATTGATTGCCTGAGCAGGGTTTCACGTGCTGCCGTTCGACTGACCAGAGCAACACGGCTATTCTCAACTGAATTTTTTATAACCGCTATTGGCGCCATTGACCAGATGGCTGGAAACCTTGACAGATTTGTTTTTAATGAAGCTTTAAAAGAGGCAATCTGTACTGTGATCAATTTGGAAAGAAAATACAACTACTCCTGTCCTTGAAGAGTTTTATTAGCGGTGGCCTAAGCATCCATCAGTAAAGCAAATGATAAAGGGCATCAAACTGAAAAGTGTCCAAGAGTAATGAGAAAATTTGGGTCAGAATTGAAAGCGGAGTGAAATAACGGAAGTAACCAAACTGGTGTTAAAACGAACACGAATGTTGTAACGCATCCAAACGCAGCCTCGAGCTGCAGTCAGTCGCTCAAGCCGTTACCGAGGACTGCAACGATAGCTTGAAAGCTAACGCCCCTGCGGATCTGATGGATGAGGGTCTCCCGTTATTCTGAATAGTTCCGATCCATCTCGGTAGGAGATGGTGGCAGTTGCTTGTTACAGTGCTTTCTCGTTAATCCAAGAAAGTAAGGTTGTGGGGTGGTTTTGTTTTTTCTTTTCCCCTTTCCATTTCACCAGCTCGGGGTAATGCTACTCTTGTACTGTGCTGTTTTCCCCGTGCTTTGTCAAACTGCAATCATGTGATGCTTTGGGAGGTCAGGACCTAACGTGCCGCAGCACGTGGTGCTGAATGCAGCTTCCTAGCAAACACCCTGGAGGTGGCCTCGACAAAACCGAGCCATCGGCTCCGTGCAAGGTTGTCCTGCTCCGTCAGGTTCCTTCAGTTCCGCTCTCCGCAGGCTTTGGACTCCTGCGCGTGCTTGGGGCTTTCGGGGCAGCTGAGGTGCCCTGCGCAAGGCTTTCACCTTCCCATCCTTCTGTTTCCTTTTCAGTACAAAGGAGCCAATATTCAGCTGCTGGATCTGCCTGGAATTATCGAAGGAGCAGCGCAAGGTTGGCTGATCTCTGTGTTCCTGTAAAGTAGGGATTTGCCCTCGGCATCGTACCTGGGCGTCTCAGACGTTAGCAGGTTTCCTGGGCCAATAGTTCCCACACTGGCTTTCCAAATTTTAGAGCCCTTGATCTTATGTGAGGCACGATTCTTATCCCTGAGCCCACGTAATGTTCTATATGTAGCAGAAAGATGCTTTTCTGGAGGTGGGAGCCAAAGCAAGCCAGTCACTTCTCACCTTCTTGCGTGAGTGTTATCTTGCTCATCTGTTTTCTGGTACAGAGGAAATCTAAAGAAAGATGCTAGAGAGGCGGAGGGGGAAATTGCAGCTAAAGAGTAACCTCTTTTGACTAATTTCCTGAGTTTCTGCCAGTCCTCCCATGACTCCTGATTCTGGGAAGAGGTGTTGGCTTCATCCCTCTGCTTCATCATTGTCCTGATGGGCTGGTCATGTCAGAAGATGCCATAGGAAACTTTGGAAAACCTCCTAATGGTCTCTTCTTGGAGGAGCATGGCCTGGTTAATAAGGTCTCTCTCCTTTTTGACCAGAAAGTGTATGTAACCTCTCTGCACAGGGGCCCTGGGCCCACATCACTGTCCTGAGTAAGCGGCCTCTGCTGCCTGCAGCTCCCACCATTGCACGTGTCTGGGGATGCCTGTCCTCCTGGCATAGGTGTCATTCCCACCCGTGCAGCCGTACTCGCCCACCAGCGTAGCTTTACACACACCAGTTCATGTCACCTGTGGTGGAGGAGCAGCAGCAAACAGTATTTGTTAGGGGTCGTGCTGGACAGAAGGCAGCTCGGGCCCCCCCCAGCAGCCGACTACAGCCAGTACAGCGCTGCAGGATCTTTTTCCTTGCTTCCAAGCAGCTGTGCAGGGCAGGAATCCCAGTCTGTCGCAGAACTTGTAGACAGTTTTTCCCCCTGATGTACGGCCATCTCCTCTCTTCTCAGGGAAGGGCAGAGGTCGGCAGGTGATAGCTGTGGCCAGGACAGCGGACGTCGTCATTATGATGCTGGATGCCACGAAGGGTGAAGTACAGAGGTGGGTGTGTGGAGCTGTGGGGTGGTGGGCCAGGTTGAGGGGCTCCCACATGCCCAGAAAACACGCCGGCTCCCTGAAGGGTCGTTCCCTGTGCGCGTCAGGGAACCAGTACTTAAGCTGTTGAGTACGAGATGGAGGTTGTACTCCATTAGAAGCGTGCTAGCTAACTGGCTTGGGCTTCTCAGCTGAAGGATCATTCCCACAGGATGGCTGTTCGGAGGCAGGGATGTCAACCTAGATTTCTACCACAGACTCTGTCCTGCATTAGCTGTGGGGTTTAGGTTGTAGAGAAAGCTTACGGCAAGGCTGTATCAATATGACAGTCAAAAAGAAAAGGTGTGGGTGTCACCTGACTGCGCTCAGTCTCACGGGTACTAACGTGCAGTGTCCCTGCAGGGCCTTGCTGGAGAAAGAACTGGAATCTGTAGGAATCCGGCTGAACAAAAGCAAACCAAATATCTACTTCAAGGTGAGGTTTCCTGGGCTGCCGCAAGCACAGCTTGTGGCTGGCTGCGTACTCAAAGCCGAGGTCGCTGTGTGCTGCCCCTCGTGTTGGACAGACTGAAGCGGGGGGTTGTGGATTTTGAGACTGTTCTTAGGTTGCTTTATTGCCTCCCTGCAGCCGAAGAAGGGTGGAGGTATCTCCTTCAACTCCACCGTCACGTTGACTCAGTGCTCCGAGAAGTTGGTGCAGCTCATCCTCCATGAATATAGTATCCTTCCCTAAGACAGGAGACCCTTAAGCCATCAACAGCTCATGAGTCAAGTGGTACCTGCTGTGGGACAGCCTTGCTGCGTCTCTGGTGCTTGCTGGGTTGACAACAGGCTTTCACAAGCAAGCTCAGCCCGTTGGCTCGCAGCGGTGTGTAGATGTGGTGGGATTTGGGCCTTGACAACGTTCACCTCAGAAATCTTCAATGCTGAGGTCCTCTTCCGAGAGGATTGTTCCCCCGATGAGTTCATTGACGTGATTGTAGGAAACAGGGTCTACATGCCGTGCCTCTACGTGAGTATCTTGGAAACAGCCTGCCTTCCGACACGCCGAGCGGGAGCTTTTTACAAGCTTTATAAGCTGTGTGTGTTCCCTGTGCCCTCTTGTGGCTGGCAGCTGTGGAGCAGCACGAGCTGCGTGTCCTGGTGGCATGGGGTTTGCTCCCACGGCGCGGAGCCTTCGATTCCTGTGCTGCAAGCTCCGCGCGTGGCTCTTCGCTGCTGGTCCCTTGTGCCAGAGGTCACTTAATGGCTCTGATCGTGGCTGGGTCTATAGTGAAATCCAAGACACTGGAGAGCGTGTTGCGAGTCATCCCAAAGGGAGAACTTTAAAAGGCCCAAACTTGCATTTAGGCTTCTGAATTCCAACAGTTTCTTTTACTAAGAGCCTTGGTCTGCCCTCTGGCTGACAGGATCTGAGCTTCTGTTTCAGATGCTGGAACTACCTTGCTATCCCTACACCTGCATGTCTTGCTTCCTTGCAGAGTGTTGCTGAATGGACTTCTTAAAGGGTGTGTCGTTTTTCCTGTGACTCTAGGTTTATAACAAGATTGACCAGATATCTATGGAGGAAGTGGATCGTCTTGCTCGGAGACCCCACAGTGTTGTAATCAGGTAGGAGCTGTCACGCTGCTTGATGTGCTGGCCCGGATGGTGTGGTGGTTCATTTCATACCCCTTTCTCCAGCTTCTTCTAAGATGGGGCTTCTCCCAGGGCTGCCTGCAGCTGCTGGGGTGAGAAGCAGAGCCGCTGTGCAGCTTTTTCCAGGCTTCCATCCCCTGGAGAGGCAGGCTGCTCGGCTTCTCCACGCTGCGCGCAGGCCAGAGTAAGCCAGTCTAGCTTGTTTCCTTAGAAGTGCTGATATATCTGACCAGGGCTTTGCTGCTTCAAAGCTGCTTGCCCTTCTTTCACCTTGTGTTTTTCCTTCACTGGTGTCATTAAAGACTTTTCCCTTTGTTCCCTAGCACTTTAATAAGACGTTTCACCTTGTTCTTCTGGATCTTTAAATCACAACAGCAGTTAACACTGGTGTTTTGCAGCTGTGGCATGAAACTCAACCTGGACTACTTGCTGGAGAAGCTCTGGGAATACCTGGCACTTACCTGCATCTACACCAAGAAGCGAGGACGTAAGTGACCATTAGCTGAACAGAAGTTTTGAAAGGCACAAAGGGCTGCTGCTCATCA
Organism: Scopus umbretta; assembly: GCA_013400535.1. NCBI lineage: Eukaryota > Metazoa > Chordata > Aves > Pelecaniformes > Scopidae > Scopus > Scopus umbretta. The sequence goes on from VZTL01010025.1 coordinate 42,493, forward strand.
AAAGCAGACAGGCTGCCGGCGGGGCTTGGATGCCTGGCTGTCAGTGATCTTTTGTTGTGTCTTGGAAATGCTGCAGTTAGGCTTTCCCTAACCAGCTTTCAGCTCTTGGGGAGTGCTTTCTGTTCCATCTGATCCAGCCATGCGTGTATCCCACCACAGCCCTCCTATTCTCTCTGCACTAGAAGAGCTGAATTTTCATCAGACTTTGCATGATGATATAAGAAATAAAGTTTGCAAGTTTGCAGCTTTCTTCCTTATTACGCACGCTCTGTGATGAGCTGTTCAGCCCATCGCTGCCCAGAGGAGGTCTCCTGTTCCTGCTGTGAGAGGTTCGGTGATTCCCGTGCCAGGCTCCTGGGGCTCAGGAGTGCCTTTGATCTTCCTTTTGCTTTACAATTCACTTGCAGCTTCTCCCAGCGCTGAAGGCACGTCTGTACCTTGTTCCTGTTTGGTTGTGAACAGCTGTGACTCTGAGCTGGGGTGGATGTGAGGAGATTAAGGAGCTTGCTGTGAGCTTGTTAAGCTGTGAGGGGATGATGGGGATGTGATGGGGATGTGATGGGGACTTTACAGAAAACTGCAGAGTGGGTTGGTTTTACTTGAGCAGGTGTGTTTTGACTTGGGTGCTTTTGTTTGTCCTAAGTATTTGGAATGGAGTTGGAGCAGGTGAATTGTGAGGAAGCTGTTGACTGTGGGATGTGGGTAACCGTACTTCTGTAGACACTGGAGTGTCTCCAGAACTGGTGGGATGCTTTCACGTACCCGGGTACCTGTTCTGTCTGGGAGCTGGCGACTGTAACAGGAGGAGGAATTTGGGAGCAGTAAGCACAAGGCAGTGAGAGATGGTGTCAGCATGTTCGAACACACCTGATGGAAATCCAATGCCTTTTTTTTTTTTGCCCTCCCCCTCTCCTGCTTCTCCACAGAGAGACCAGACTTTACAGATGCCATTATTCTACGGAAAGGGGCCTCGGTGGAGCATGTGGTAATTTCTCTGCATCTTTTATGTTTCCTTGTCTGTAGAAGGCAGGTTCCTCTCGAGCCTGCTATGAGTTGTGCTTCATAAAACTTGGGATATATCAGTGTTTAGTTGGGCTTCTCCTTTTGTTACCTTTACTGATTCCATCTGCCTCAGGCTTCTTTCCTAGCTGCTATGAAAGGGTAAAAGAAAAAAAAAATTACTTAACGCAGTCCACTGAAAAAGCACATGGGAGCAGTGGAACGGGGCTTTATGTGGGCTGGTGATCCCTGTGTGTCTGTTCCGTATTCTTTCGAGTGCTGTTAACTGGCTCCCAGAGTCACTATTGTAATTTCTGACGTAGACCTGAGTTGCTTCTAGTTCCTGGATATTGAACAAGTTGTTTGCAAAATAGCGTCACCGAACTGCCTGACGTGCTGTCTGTCTGTCTTGCAGTGCCATCGAATTCACAGGTCATTAGCCAGCCAGTTCAAATATGCCTTGGTGTGGGTAAGTGTTTAACAGCAAATGAAATCCCCATCCTCGGGTGTCTCTGGTCTTCTCCTAACCCTTCTCCCCCTTTTGCTTTAAAGGGGACAAGCACAAAATACAGCCCTCAAAGAGTGGGCTTAACCCATATGATGGAGCACGAAGATGTCATTCAGATCGTAAAGAAGTAACCCTCTCTGCTGGTGCCTGGCGTTGTCTTTAATCGCTAGAATTGGAACTGACCACACAAAAGCAAAAAAACAAAAAAAAAAGGAGGAAAAAAAAAAAAAAAGGGAGACGTGTTCTACAGCCAAGAAAGCAAGAAGGCTTCCGTGAAGCTCCTTCTCTTGGAGAAAGGCAGAAAATGAAGCTACAGTACTTGCAGGTGGGGATGGGGAAGATGGGTTTCCGTCTTGCAGCATTCAGGTGAAGTAATGTTTCTTAAAAATAAAAAAAGAGCCAGTTCTTCTAGGACACAGTTCCCACAGCAATGTCCTGCCACTAGTAGGGTTTGCACATGGATCCACGTGTTAACCTACCAGTGGCTTGCTTAACCAGTGGGAACTTCATGGGTTTGTGTGAACAAATCTGGCCCTGTGCTTTGGGACAGGGACGCCGGGGCTGAGAGAACATTGCTGATGCTTTGCTGCTTATCCGTTCACTTAATTTAAGCGTCGATCTGAAACGCAAAGGAAGTTCTCCCTCCCCTGCTCATTGGGGATGTTGTCTCTGCAGCTTTCACCTTTGGAGAATTCAGTCCCTGCACCTGAGACAACCCCCGGTGAATTTGCAGTGGTCCCACCTCAATTAACGTTAAGATGTTGCACTCTGTGCCTCACCTTAGCTCTGCAGTGGGGTTCGTAGGACATCCTGGTCCAACTGGTACTGAGAGAGATGAGAAATGGAACTTTGGTAACGAAGGATTAACCTGGCCAAACTGCAGCAGGGTAGGATCAAAGAGCCATAAGCTGCAGCGAGGATTCGCTTCTGGCATATCACTCGTCGAGGAGCTGTCTCGGGAGTTTGCTCCTTTGCTCTTGTCCTGCCCCTTAGTCCCCAAGAGTATTTGTGGGGATCTCCTTGCTCAGTCGTGCCCCTAAATTCCAGTAACAGCTCTTTGAGCTCAAAGTACCATCCCATGCCATGGGTTTTACCCCAGCCCCGTTAAACATTGTTGCTTGTCTGGATATTTTTCACCACAAATCTGGGATTTTTCTAATCATGCTTTTCCATTGAGTACCGATGCTAAACACTTCAGAGTGCCTGATAGAGAACAGCTCTTTCCTTCTGGGATCAAGAGTTGCCAATAGCTTTTATTTTCTTTCATTGAAAAAGGGTTCGGTCTGATGTGGATTCTTAACTGTGAGGACAGGTCTGATCACAAGCTTGTCTGAGCAGGGCTCCTTCCCTCTCCTTTGTGCTCCTCCCCACCCCTCACAAACTGATCGAGCAGAAATGGAAGGATTATTTTATTTGAGAAAATAAAAGTTACTATTTCATGCGAACTGCAGGTGCCTGCCTGCAGCGGGTAGACGGTTTGGTGTGTTTTCTAACTCTCTTTTTTTGCCTTCGGCCACCTGAGGAATCCTGCTTGCTGTTGCAGGAGGTTGTAGGGGGGAATAGATTGTGAAGCGGCTGCAAGAGGGCTCTGAGGCTGGAGGGGATTTGATGAGGTGTGATGGGAGATAAATAGATAATACACGTAATGCCCAAGCTAAGAAGGTGACTTTGAACTCTGTAACTTCCCTTCCCTCTTCCTGGCTTTGTTCACAGCTGGAGTGCGGAACAAATCCCGACCACCGTGGCAGCTCGCGGAGAATGAGCTCCAAATTAGCCGCATTATGCCTGAGCTGGCTGTAGAAAGCAGGCACTTCTCGGTGTGAATCGGGTGGGATGCCGTTCCAGCACATTAACTTGCCCTTTACATCTCCCGCAAAGGTTGCACAGGCAGAGCTGCCCGCACAAAGAGTTCTTTTGGTTTCATTTTGTCCCTGAGTTTCTGACTTTTCACTCCAAACCCAGGAGCCTGCCAAGCCCCGGCACGCAACCGGGCGGCCGGAACTGCTGACGGGGCTTCGTCCTTAGGCCGGGTAGCGCGTGGAGGTGGGGAAATGGTTGATGCTTGGGCGAGGCTGAAATGCACAGTGTTACCTGCTAAAACGTGCCCTTGGTTGGTTAGTGCCTGCCTCGCTGTGTGTTCGGGTTTCAAATTGACTAGTCTCGTGTGCCATCATTAAAAAACCCTCTGTCTAATTAGCCTTACTATTCATTTAGGAAATTGGGCATTTCATCCTGTTCAAAATGATACATGATGAAATTTGGAATGAGGAGGAAGTGAAAGTAGTTAAGCCAGAAGAAGCTAACTTCTTTTTTTTTTAGTGAGAGTAGCTTTTTTGCAAGCAAGTTTATAGCTGTATTTGAAAATGCATGTATTTAATTGCGGTGTTCATTCTTCCAGGCAGCTTCCCTAATTGTTCTGCGCTAACGTTAAAAGCTGCAAACGGTGCAGTTCAGTGCCGGAGCAGGTTTGCCTGGAGATATCTCTGAATCCTGAGAAAGCAAGGTCCTAAGGGCAGGGTGGAAATCTACCGCAGCATTAGGATTGTACCGGAGCTTCCTGAGGTTTATGGAATTGGTCAGACCCCTCGTTAGCTCTGTGGGGGAGCTGGCAAAGGGAGATGTGCTCAGAGCCTTTTTGCTGAGTGTTTTTGGAGAAAGGCTTTCTTCTCTCCAGGAGGATGGGAGAGAATTGCAGGCAGGAGCTGTGGGTTTGCCCCCCGAGGAGCAGCACGCTGCATTTTCTCCGCTGTACGAGGGAAGGCTCGGCTGGACGATGCGCGGAGAAAGCCGCCCTCCGCAGCCTGGCCGGCGGTCTGCGCTGCAGCCCCAAGCCGGTCCTCCGCTCCTTCAGCCGCCTCCAGTTCCGCCAGCACTGTACCCCGATCCCAGAGGGCCGCACCGATCCTGCCCTGTCCCTCTGGACCTGCCTTGCTTGCGGTGCGTGGCCGTGCATCGCTGCTGAGCGGCGCTCCAGGTGGGAAGCGGGGTGGATCAGCTTCGACACAGTCCATCAGCCACCCTCCATCTAGCCCTGGAAACAGCGACGGCCCGAGGCGTGCTCTGTTTAAAATGCCTGTTCCAGGCAATCAAGCAGGTTTGATTGGCTGAACACTCCTTTTATAATTTAATTTAGTCAGGAATCGTTTGCAAGGTAATAAAAAGAGACTGACTCCAAATACATTCATTTAATTCAATGAGAGACAGTTACTGCGGTGGGCTCGCCTCAGCCAGCTTCCCTCACCCCATCACGCTGACATCTTAAAGTGCTGCTCAGGGCTGTATATAAGAGTCACGATCTGCAGTGACAGCTTAATTGTTTCAAATGCTGACGAGGGTCACCCCGACCAGCCATCGCGCATTGTGTGGGGCTGGCTCGGGAGGCTGCGGAGAGGAGGATTTATGGCTGGCAAATAGTTTTGAATTCCTCTGGTTGCGCCTGCTAAATGATGAACCTGCCCCTTGGGGATTGGGGCTATTGATTGTAATTTGCAGTTAAGCCCTCGCTTTCTGAGGAATCAGCATAATAAATACCCACCGCATTACGGCAGGGACGTGTCTGCATGGAGGAGAAGGGAGCGGAGGTTTTCCCTGGCTCGGGCGGCGCAGTGCCTGCAGCAGGGCGCTCGCGCTGGCCCTGGGTTTGGGAGAGCCGTGGGCTCCATCGCTGCAGGGAAGTGGCCCCGGTGCGGGAGCCCGGTGCTGGAGCGGGGAGGATGAAGCTTTTCTGAGGCTCTTTGCCCTGCTAATCTCGAGTGTTTTGGGAAGGCAGGTGGAGGAGAGGGCGGTCTGGTGTTGTCAGGACGATGCCATGGCCTAGATTCCTTCTCTGTGCCTGGCCTGGGGGCATCTGGAGAGCCAGTTGGTCCCAGCCCTGCTTTGGAGAGGCAGTGGGGGGTGTCCATCCCCATGTCCCTGCGATTTCTCCTAAATTTGCCTTGGCTTGGGGGCAGGAGCCGGTCAGAGCCGTTCACCAGCTGTTCACAGCTGGAGTTCGTGACACTGAGAGGTGGCAGAGATCTGTGTCCTGGGAGAAGGGGCTCCAGGACCATCCAGCCACATCACTGGGGAAGGAAGGGACGGGGACCGGAGCTGGCTGCCCCTCGCCCCTCCAGCCGCTCCCCCCCGGACGTTGCCCAGCTCCGCAGAGGGACGATTAGCTCCTGTCTTCGCTCATGAGTGGAGATGAGAATAATAGCAGTCATCAAATATGCATTGGATAGCAGCAGCCTGCAGCTGCCGCGCAGCAAATATGGTCCTGCGGCTGCCGGGGGAGTGACGGTCCCCGGCGGAGAGCGAGGCCGAGAGCACGACACCGGCAGAGCCGGGGGCTTCGGGCAGCACCGAGCCGGCCTGGTGCCATGTGGGCGAGCTAGGCTACCCCAGGTGAGTGGCTGTGGGTCCCTGGGGCTCGTGGCGGCCACAAAGGGAAGGACCAGGGAGGGACCTTTGTGTGCCGCGTTGATCCTTACGCAAGTGCTGTGGCGTGCGGCTCGGCTCCTCCGGGTCAGGGTGTACCGCGTGCTCTCGTCTCCGGTTGTTCCTGCCTGTTTGCTTGCTGCCTTTGGACCCCTTGTCTCGCACTCAGACCGGCACCTTCCCTGCAGCCCCGGAGTCCCTGCTGCCCCCCAGAGCAGAGCTTCCTCCCCTAAACACCCCCTCCTTCCCCGGCGGCCTCTGCCCCATGTCTCCTGCCACCCGTTCCCCAAATTCCTTTTACCTTGGGGCTGTTCTACCCCAGGAAATCTCCCTGGCCCTGCAGCCAAGCTCTGCGGGGCCCCTGGCCTCGGCTCCGGGGCCGAGGCGATGGCACGGGGCTGTGACCTGGCTCCGAGGCCACCAGCCAGCGTTCCTGGGTGCACGCCAGCGCTAAGCCCAGGGCACCTTGTGCCCAGCTGGCCTCTGCTTCCAGCATCTGCTCCGGCCTCTCCCCTCCTGATAACGCCTCCCTTACAGGCAGCTCTTGGTGTCAGGCAGCAGCTGGCAGGCAGGGACACGGCGTGCATCCACTGGGAGATGCTGGGTCCCCGTCCTCATTTTGGGTGGAAGGGAAACTGGATGGGCTGGCAATCAGCAACCAGTCCGGGGGTGTGATGGGTGCTTGGGAGGGCAAGGACAGACCCCCGGTGCCTCGGGGCTTGGAGGACCGTGCTGCTGTCGCATCGCCCATTGCTGGAAGGGTCCAGCCTGTCCCGGTGCTCCCGGCATCCCTGGGGCTCGTGGCTGGAGCAACGAGAGCTGTGGCAGGGCCCCCCCACCTCCACACGGGTGTTTCGAAGTGGACGCGCAGAACTGATGATGGGGAAGGGGATGTGATGGGGGATGCCACAGCCGGGAGGTGCTGGGGATGTGATGGGGGATGCCACAGCCGGGAGGTGCCGGGCCAGCTGGGCTGGCTCCAAGAGGCTGAGGTGCAGAACCCCGGTGAGGCACGGCAGCAGCGGAGCCGGCATGGCACGGTACGGTACAGTGGCACAGGGCCCCGCTCCGGCTGTAACTGGAAACAGGCTGTAAGTGGACCCGGGGCCGGCTGGTGACCGCAGACCTGCCTGGAGATGGCGGAGCTGCCGCCCCGAGAGCTCTGCCCGCCGATGCCGGTGCTCCAAAGGTACAGTCCCGGGCAGCTGTGCGTCGTGCCGGCCTGGGGCAGGCGAAGCAGAGCCCCGGTGGCCCAAGCCTCCCTCCCTGTCCCACATCCAGCCCTGGCACGGCCCCGGGCTGCGGTGGTGGGATGGGGCTGCCCTGGGCCGGGTCCCTGGGGTGAGGTGGCTTTCCCTGGCTCAGCCACGTGGCTGGAGCCGTTCCAGGGCGACAGGGTCAGAGGATGCTTTGGGCATCTTCTCCCAGAGCCCTGGGCCCCGTCGCCATGCCAGGGAAACCCTCACTGCCAGGTTTTGCACCCAGGGTCCCTCCCACCGTCCCCAAAGCCATCAGATCATGGCTGATACCTCCCCTGCTGCAAATGTGGCAGGGAGGGACCAGGCTGGGGAGAAGACAGCACCGTGGGGGTGCCGTGGGGCTCTCCTGGTCCTGGGGGAGGCCAGTGGGTTCGGTCCAGTGACTCCTGCTGGTTCTTGGGTTCCCCCAGCTGCTGAACAGCTGGATGCTACTGCTGCTGCTCCTCCCCTGGGTCTCCCCAAATACCCACTGTGAGATGACGGAGCGGGTGCTGCCCCTGCCCGCACGGGTCCGGCCGCTGCCCGCAGGCGATCCGCGTGGGGCAGCAAGTTCCCACCGCCGCTGCTTAAACTTTCATGAACCTGCAGCCGCAGGAATCCAGCCCCGGCATTAACATTTGATGCGGTCGCCTTGCGCCTGGGCACATGTGTGTGCAAACGTGCTGCTGGCACCGCCACGGGGCACGCGTGTGGCACACGCAAACCCCCTCGCTAACTGCGTGTGGGCTTGCGTGGCACCCTGCAAGCACATGCCACACGCGTGGCACAGCATGGGGGGTACCCCCGTGGGCTCCTGGCTCCTCTCTGCTTCCCCGCGGGGCTGTGGGATTTGGTCTGGCGTTGGGTTCCTCCTCTGCAGCGCTCCTCCTTGGCCCTGCTCCTGGCGCCGGGTCAGCGCGTGCCTTGGGCTCTGCAAAATTGTCTCCTCTTGGTGCCGCGGTTTGGCTTTATGGGCCAAATGGGTCGCTGGGCTTCATCTTCTTCCGTGCTGGCCAGAGGAAGAGGCTGATTCCCCGGGGGAGAGCACAGGGAGCCCCGAGGCGTGGGGAGGTGGCAGGGTCCAGTTTTGGGCTGGTGACAGTGTTCTGCGCCCCCTGCCATGGGGGCCCTTTCCTGCTCCTTTGGAAAAGTCTCCGGGCCAGAGCGGTGCATCCCTTACATTATTCATGCCGCCACGAGCCCCGGCGGTTGGGTTACAGCCGGAGCCCAGCCGCCAGCACCGTGCTGCCTAACTCGCGGGGCGCCGTGGGAGGCAGGAGGCAGCTCCCGCCGGGCTGCGCCGCGGCTGCCGTCCTGCCGCCCCAGCGCCATGCCAAGCAGGGGGCTGCCGGCGGCCGAGGAAGCCACGCACTGGCACGTGCCTTGCCGAAACCGGGCGCAGGTAAATACTCCCCCGGGGCAGGCTGTGGGGTCGGGAGTCGGACGGTGTGCCGGGAGCTGCCTCGTGCTGGCGCGGGGCATCGTCTCCCAGGGCCCCGCCGGGGCCGGAGCATGAGTGCCTGCCACCGTCGGGATGGTCGGCAAGAAGGGGGAGCCCAAAAAGGATGCGGAGGCCAAGGGGAAAGGGGGCAAAGGGAAAGGGAAAGATGGCAAAAAAGGCAAGAAGGAGGCGCCCAGCGAGTTGGAGGAGACCTCGGACACGGAGCTGCTGAAGGCGGAGGAGAGCGAGGAGACGGAGGTGGTGGAGGAGAAGGACGAGGAGGAGGCGGCTGTGGAGGAGCCCAAGAAGGGGAAGGGGAAGGAGAAGAAGGGGGTGCTCAAGGGGGTGGTGGCAAAGAAGCCGGGCCGGGGGAAGAAGGTGCAGCTGGAGCTGGAGGAGGAGGAGGAGGGCGAGAGCAATGCCGCGCCGGCCAAGAAGAACCTGAAGGGCACCTCCAAGCTGGTGATGGGGCTGGCGGCTGACAATGCCAAGAAGAAGAAAGGGGCTAAGGGCGCGGAGGCCAAGGGCCAGCCCAAAGCATCCGTGGAGCCCAGCCCGGCTGAGGAGGAGGAGGCAGTGACGACAAAGGCCCAGGTGAAGCGGAGCCTCCACAGCACTTCAAAGCTCTTCCTGGGCTTCAAGAAGCTGGGGTTGCGTCGGCCCAAGAAAGGGCAGTTCAAGAACACGTCCCGCTTCTTCTGGGGGCTGCAGAAGCAGAGCACCAAGAGGAAGAAGAAGAAGAAGAACAAGGCGGTGCTCAAGTCCACCTCCAACCTGATGGTTCGCTTCAAGCGCGTGGGCAAGAAGAGGAAGGAGGCGGCCAGTGGCACCCCAACAGCAAAGCCATCCTTCCTGCTGCTGCGGCGGGGTGGGCAGGCGGCCGAGGATGGCACATCCCTCTTCCGCCTGCGCCCGGAAAGGAAATTCAAGCCACGGGCGCAGGTGCTGAGCAAGGCGGCCGCTGCCACGGGCTGGCTGGCCAAGAAGGTTCTCTCCCGGCGCGGGCGGCTGGCAGGGGGTGGCCGGGCAGCTGATGCGGCCTGGCTCTCCCGTATCGGTGCCAGGAAGCTGCCATTCCCTGCAGAAGACGAGATCCTCAGGCACCGGGCCAACATGAAGCGGATCCACAGCGGCAGTGGGTTGCCGGCCCCAGGCGCTGTGCAGCACAGCCAGGAGAGGCACGGCAGCACGGTGCGGCGTCCTTCCCGGCGGTGCTCCCGGCATGTGCCAGCGGAGCCGCCGGTGCCACGCTATGGGTGGGCTGAGGAGGAGGATGGCGCCTACAGCCACCGCCGTGGCTATGCTAAGGAGGAGGACGGAGCCTACGGCTCCCGCCGCGGCTATGCCAAGGAGGAGGATGGAGCCTACGGCCTCCAGCGTGACTATGCCAAGGAGGAGGATGGAGTCTACAGCCCTCAGCATGGCTACACAGAGGAGGATGGAGCCTACAGCCCCTGGCATGGCCACGCCGAGGAGGAGGAAGGCTACTTCCAAACACCAGCCTACCCGGCAGGGTACAGCTTCGAGGATGTGGTGCCGACCTCCTACGCAGACTACCCCAGCTACGAGGTGGAGGAGGAGTACGGCTTCTACGGGGGGGGTTGGGAGGAGGGTGACCCGCCGAGGCACCCCTATGGCTACGCGGAGCTAGAAGATGAGGCACCGTTTGGCGGCGGGTCCCCCCTCACCCTTTATGACCCTTACGGCAGCGACCCGGAGTACGGCGAGGAGACGGCGGGGCCCTTTGGCTACGGGAGGGACCCCTACGAGGACTTTGGGGAGCCCCTCGCCGGGGGGTACCCGGGCGGTGAATACCCCGAGCACCGCATCCAGTACAGCGAGGGGGGGTGGGCGCCACACGCCCAGTCCTCTTGCAACCCCTACGCCCTGGCCCTGGAGGAGATCGCCGAGGCTGAGGAGCCCGAGGAGTGGGAGGAAGAGGAGGAGGAGGAAGGAGAGTACCCCTTCTCCATCCTCAGCTCCTCCTCGCTCCGGGGCATGCGTGAGACTCTCTCCTCCAAGCTCTCCCTCAATAGGAAATTCAGGCTCTTCCCCCGGCCCCAGGTCAAGCTTTTTGGCAGGGACCGCCTGGACGTCCCCCTTCCGCCGTCCCCCCACCTGCCTGCCACCCGCGATGAGGGTGACTACGACGAGTACGAGCCGCCACTGCCAGCAGCCCCCGGCCCCACGGCATCGCAGGGGCGCCGGGTTTCGGCGGCGCGGGCGTGCGGGAGCCCGCTGGGGCAGTTCCTCCAGCGCTCCCTCTCGCAGCCCCCCGGCCGCCCGCCTCGGGGTGCAGGGGGATTTCGGGACCCCCGCGCTCCCCAGCCCTCCTACAGACGCTCCGGCCGCAGGAGCATGGTGGGGATGGAAAGCGCGGCCTCGGGAGGCCGGGACCCCCCGCNTCGGGCAGCCCCTTGCCGGGATGGCCCCCGGCTCCCCGCCAGCGAGGCCGTCTCCGGCCAAAGCGGGGGGCCGCAGCCCCTCTNTACCCCTTCTCCATCCTCAGCTCCTCCTCGCTCCGGGGCATGCGTGAGACTCTCTCCTCCAAGCTCTCCCTCAATAGGAAATTCAGGCTCTTCCCCCGGCCCCAGGTCAAGCTTTTTGGCAGGGACCGCCTGGACGTCCCCCTTCCGCCGTCCCCCCACCTGCCTGCCACCCGCGATGAGGATGACTACGACGAGTACGAGCCGCCACTGCCAGCAGCCCCCGGCCCCACGGCATCGCAGGGGCGCCGGGTTTCGGCGGCGCGGGCGTGCGGGAGCCCGCTGGGGCAGTTCCTCCAGCGCTCCCTCTCGCAGCCCCCCGGCCGCCCGCCTCGGGGTGCAGGGGGATTTCGGGACCCCCGCGCTCCCCAGCCCTCCTACAGACGCTCCGGCCGCAGGAGCATGGTGGGGATGGAAAGCGCGGCCTCGGGAGGCCGGGACCCCCCGCCAGGAGCATCTCTGACCAGGGACCCTTCCCCGCCGGCGGGGCCCTGGGGGCAGCCCCCTCCCCGACAGCCAGGGGCCGTGCGGCGGCTGTCGCTCCGTAACCCCTTCGCCAACACCGGGCGCTCCCCGTCACCGCCGCCGTCTCGGCAGCACCCGGGCAGCGTGCGGGGCGAGGGGCTGCGGCAATCCCCCTCCCTTGGTTCCAGCCTCCGGCGGTTCGGCC
>VZTL01010025.1:63748-75797 GCA_013400535.1 Scopus umbretta
TGGGTCTGGAGAGAGCACAGCGGCACCCTCAGACCCTGAGCCCCCCCAGACCCCATCCCCACCACCTCCTCCTTGCCCCATGGGGATGGGCAGTGCCTCTTTGGGGTGAACGCCTGGCGATGCCGGGGGGGTCAGTGGCACCCCAGGGGGGTCCTGCTGCTTCTGGGTCTCCCTCCTTCCCGGCGGAGGCTCAGCATGGCTGCTTTGCTTGCAGAGGAAGGAGGATGCCCGCCGGCGGGCAGAGGAGGAGAAGGAGAAGATGAAGCAGGTAACGGGGTGCAGGCGTGCGGCGCTGGGGGGAGCGCGCAGATGCGATGCATGTGCAACTTGCGTTGCTCTCCCGTCCCCATGCTGCCAGCCGGGGCACCCACGGGTGGGGAGCAGTGTGACGAGTTGGTGCATCCCTGTGCTGCACCGGCAGGAGCTGACGAGGCGGGAGGTGGTGGACGTCACCCACCTGGAGATCCCGGCCGAGCTGATGGGGCTGCTGGAGGCCGCCGCAGGTGAGCGGGTCCCACGCCGCCACCAGCACCGCTCCCAGCCCCTCGCCCCCGTCCCCGCAGCCGTTCCGTAGCTGCCCGCTGTGCCACAGCCGCCCGGGAGGTGAACGCCGGCTGTGTGGTCCTGGTGCCGCCGCCGGCGCTGCAGCCTGACTCCCAGCTCACCCTCCCGCTCGACATCAATGACTACCCCATGGCCAAGTACGTGCGGGGCCACTTCCAGGTAAGGTGGGCGCCGTGGCCCGGTGGCGGGGAGCCTGCCCCGATGGGCAGCCAGCTTTCGGGGAGTCCTCGGCGCCCCGGTCGTGGCTGAGCGGTTAGGTTCAGGGTCCCCACGGTGGCTATGCCTGGCGGCTCCCCGCGCCATCCCACTGGGCTCTGCCCCGGCTTCGGCCCCGGGGATGCCGCGGGGCGTGAGAGGGGCCGGATCCGGGGCAGCTGTGGTGCTGCGGGGAGCCGGCGGTGGCCTCCCTCCCTCCCCGTGGGTTCCTGTCGTCTCCAGAGGCCGGGGGGACCCCGCTGAGATAATCGGAGAGAGATCGGCCGAGCCGTCCTGGGAACCTGACGCGGGGCAAATCCAGAAACGCTGGGGCGGGAGACCAGGTCGCTTTGCTCCCGGGACCCCAGCCCCATCCCCAGTTGCTTTGCCCTCTTCCTCCTCCTCGCCCCCCTATTTTTGCCACGTGTTTCCCAGTCCCTGGCATCCCGAACGACAGCGTCAGGGCCAGATCCTGCTCTCCACCTCACCAAGGTGCCAGCATCTCTGGTGCTGCCAGGACAGCCTGAGCCCGTCCCTGTCCCGCTGCCAGGAGGCTGCCGGCCCCATCCTGCACCCCAGCCCCTTTGCAGCCCATAGCCTCCGTCCAGCATCGATGCCATGCTCAGCGCCGCGGGGCCGGCCCCTCGTGGCCTGAGGCTGCCCCCGGGGCCCGAGTAGCCACGGGTGCGGGTGTCACCGCAGGAGCCGGCGTTCGGGATGCTGACGGCCCCGCTGGTAGCCCCCCTCACCCGGCTGGACGAGGAGCTGTGCCATGAGGCGCTCAGCCTCTTCCAGCTGGTAGGTGGGATGGCATGGGATCCAGCACCGCAGTCCCCTGCCCGGTCTCTGCCCGGGGCTGGAGGAAGGACCTCGCTGTCCCCGCGGCAGATCCTGCGGTTCATGGGGGACCCGGGGCTGGGTGGCCCGCAGGAGACCCTCTTCGGCAACTACATCGTACAGAAAGGGCTGTCGACGCCGGGGCTGCGGGACGAGCTCCTGGCACAAGCCGCCAACCAGGTCTGGCGCAACACCAACGTCAACAACGAGGAGCGGGGCTGGCTGCTGCTGGCCGCCTGCCTCAGCGCCTTCCCCCCCTCCGCCGCCTTCGACAAGTACCTGCTCAAGTGAGTCGGGGCTGGGGACCGGGGCTGGGGACCGGGGCTGGCTGGGACCCTTGGGGATAGCCTGGCACATGTGCCCGGGGACGCTGCTGGGTGGCTCCAGGGTTCTCCAGGCCAGCCTGGCACATGTGCCTGGAACGCTGCCCAGGTCCCACCAGGTTCTTCCAGGATCCTTTGGGCCAGCCTGGCACACATGCCCAAGGATACTGCCCAGATCCTTCTGGGGATTCTCTAAGGTCCCTCCAGGATCACTGGGGCCAGCCTGGCACACGTGCCCAAGGATACCGCCCAGATCCCTCTGGAGATGCTCTGAGGTCCCTCCATGATCCCTGGGGCCAGCCTGGCACATGTGCCCAGGGATTATGCTCAGGTCCCTCCAGGATCCCTCTGGCCATCCTGTTACATGTGCCCAGGATACTGCCCAAATCCCTCCAGGGATGCTCTTAGTCCCGCTGTGGTCCCCTGGGCCAGCCTGGCGCAAGTGCTTGGGGATGCTGCCCAGGTCCCTGCATCCTCCCTTCCCTGCAGGTTTGTCTCCGACTACGCCTTTGCCGGCTACAAGGCCGTGTGCCAGCGCAAGCTGATGCACGCCATGGCGCGGTCGCAGCTGGGCACCACGGCCGCCCGCGCCTACCCGCCCTCGCTGCTGGAGTGGACGGCGAACCGGCAGCAAGCCAGGATGGCGCTTAGCCTCCACTGCTTCAACGGTGCGGGGTGGTGCGGGGCCGGGGGCACGGTGGCAGGGAGGGGCGGTCCTGGCTTGGCCACCCTGTCACTGTCATGGGCAGGAGGGGGACCCGTGGGACCCGCTCCCCGCTTGTCCCTTCCCAGGCGACCAGTTCTCCTGCCCCATCCACTCCTGGAGCACGGGCGAGGACCTGGCGGGGGATGTCCTGAAACACAGGTACCCACCAGCCTGGCACCCACCCACCCAGCAGGGCGAGCACAGGGCATGGCATCACCCTGGGGCCTTTTTGGGTGACCCCAGGATCTGGGAGCCGGGATGCCCGGCTTGTGGGCAGGGTGTCCCCGCGGAGCTGGGGCACCGCTGGCAGGCCGTGCTAGTCCCCAGTGTCCTGCTGTCAGCAGGGGGCTGGCAGAGGGCTGGCGTGGCTGGTCCGTGGCCATGAAGGCGGGTGCCCAGTGGGCCGAGCTGGCCGGCCATGACTATGTCCTGGACCTCGTCTCTGACCTTGAGCTGCTCCGGGGCTTTCCCAAGCAGAAGTCCTGCTTCCTCATCGCATGGGAGGGGGCCGAGAGCCACGGCAGGGACAGCCAGGTGTAGGTACCCGGGCAGGGATGGGTCCTCCATCATGGAGCTGGTGGAGAAATGCCAGCTCTGGGCTGGGTGGGCACTGGCAGAGTTGTGGGTCGGAGTCCCCGGAGGGGTCTGGCACCCAGCGGGTGTGGGATGAGCACGTCCTCCCTCTCTGCAGGGTGCTGGGACATGGCTTGGATTTGGATGAAGTGCCTCCTCCCCCGGCTGTGAAAGCCCCCACGCTGCCATCCACAGAGGCGTACTCCCCCCACGGTAGGGCATCGTCCCCCCGGGAGCTGCTGGCAGGGCCGTGCCGGTGAAGCCCTGCTACCACCAGCTCACCCCTCCTCATCCTCCAGCAGACGGCGGGGACTTTGGGGAGCCACGCAGCCAGAAGGGTCTGGACCGGTACCTGGACAGCCTCTTCGACCCTGTGCTCTCCTACGGCAATGGGGTGAGAGGGGCGTCCCCCTGCCTGAGGCAGAGGGATTCCAGCATTTTGGGGGTGCGGGTGGCTTGGCTTCCATCCCCTGACGCCTGCCCCCCAGGAGCTGGAGAAGCCGGCTGCCATCTCGCAGAGGATGAAGGGAGGAGGTGGCACGGGAGGGGGGGACGATGGTGGTGATGCCGAGCGGAGCGGAGCACCCGTGCTTGCAGAGACACGTCAGCCGAGGGGTGAGCGCCCCGAGCAGGCATCCCGACCCTGCTCCCTGCCTCAGTTTCCCCAGCTGGTCCCCGGTGTGGGGGACACCCCTGCACCCAGCGCCCCGCAGCCCTGGTGTGGGGCCGCAGGACGCCCCGGCTGAGCTCTCCTCCTTTGCCATCGCAGGTGCGGAGCCAGCCCCATCCCCGCAGCGCCGGGCAGATGCCAACCAGCCGCCCGGGCCCCCGGTCAGTGGGGCAGCGCTGGGGTGGCCGGGAGGGGTCGAGCCCTGCCTGGCCTCTGCTGCGGGGCAGCTCTCCCGGGCAGCTCCCTGGGGGGAGCCAGGTCCTCATGGCACGGTGTCCCTTGCAGGGCAGCGCAGCAGAGGGGACGCTGGCCCGTGCCCCCCAGCCCTACCTGCGGAAAGCTGGTAAGGGGTCCCGGTGCGACGGGGGGGCAATGGGGGCTCGTGGCACCGAGCCAGGCACGAAGGCGATGCCTGGCCCCGAGCCACGTGCTTTGGCCCCGCAGCACCCGTGGGCCGGCGCTGGCCGGGCGAGCTGGTGCAGCATTCCCGTCTCAATTCGGAACACTTCCCACGGCCCACGCACGACATCCGCAACATCATCCGGCAGTGCCAGCCAGCCCCACGCGGCTCCCAGCCCCCCAGGTACCCACCCTGGCCCCCGGCGGAGCTGTGGGCTTCTGCCTGTGGGTGTGTGTGCCAGCCCTGATGCCGGGGTGCAGGCAGTGCCGGGATGCAGGTGATGCCGGGGGCGCAGGTGATGCCAGGGTGCAAGCGATGCCAGGGCGCAGGCGATGTGGGGTGCTGTCTCTGCAGCAAGCTCTTTGGGAAGAAGCTGGACCCTCACGAGGAAGCCATGCAGATCCTGAAGGAGCAGCTCTCGGCAGCCCGGGTGCCGGCAGCTGCGGTAGGGATGCGGCCAGCCCCGTGTCCTCCGTGCCGGGCTGGGGAGCCACTGGCCCCGACCGCAGCCTGCTCCCTGCCTCGCAGGGGCCCAAGGAGACGGTGGCCATGGTGAAACCAGTCACCAGCGGCAGGTACCAGCTGCGAGCACCGACGGGGCGTCCAGCAGCCACACGGCCCCCAGGTATCACGGGGCAGATCCGCGGCACTTGGGGGGGCCAGGGCAGCGTGGGGCACCTCGTCCTCTCCAGTGACACTGGGTGATGCCTGATGCAGCTGCGCACGGGTCCAGACCTCCAGCATCCTCATGGGATAACCGCCGTGCCCGGCTAAACCCTCCCTGCCCCACAGCTGGCCCCTGTGCCTCAGTTTCCCCAGGAGGAGAGGGGCTGTTGGCGGTCCCCCCCAGGGGTGCGCAGGGCTTTCCATCCTTTCGCAGTCTCCGTCTCGCGGGAGCTCCCATCCGAGGCGCAACAGGTCCAGACCCAGCTGCACCGGAGCTGCAGCGAGGACTTCTACACCTACCACAACGTGCCCTGGAAAATATACATCCGCAAGGAGGTACAGGGCAGGGGGGATGGGGACAGGCCGGTGCCAAACCGCCGCAGGGATAAAGGGGGCTTTTCGCCCAGCCCGAGGCCCTGTGGGGCGGGCGATGCTGGTCACGCCGTGCTGGTCTCCCTCCTGGCAGGTTTTCTACCCCAAGGACAGCATCAACAACCCGCTGCTGCTCGACCTCATCTTCCGGCAGGTGAGGCGCCCATCTGACCCCGAAGCCCCCCCGGGGGTCCCCAGGAGCTGGGGTAGCCCCGCACTGGGGTGATGGTTTACTCATCCCACCGCAGCCGTCCCGTCTTCCCCTGCCGAGCTGCCGCGGAGGAGCAGGGGGTGTCCCCATCGGCTGCCCCAAGCCGGGGCAGGGACCGGGCAGGGCAAAGGGGTTGGGGGGCACACCGCTCCCCCCGCACGGCCCCGCCACTCCTCACCCCCTTTCCTAGATCTTCAATGACACGCTCTCCGATACCTGCATCCGGATCAGCCAGGAGGAGCGGCTCCGCTTGAAATCCCTCTTTGGTAACCCTCGCCCGCACCCCCGCGTCCCGCTGCTCCCGGGTTGGGGGGCTCACACCTAGGGGGTTCCAACCTGGACGTCTCACACCCAGCCACTCTGGTGCCCATCCTCATCTCCAAGCTACAACCAGCTCTGCTTAAAGCTGGCGTAGTTTTGCCTCCAAATGCAATGAGCCCCCTGTGAGTGTTAGTGCTCTGCAAAGTCATGAGTTGTGTCCGGTCTCAGCCAGGCTTGCTGCCTTAGGCGATGCCCCGGGGAGGGAATTTCTCACCATCACAGTCCTGCCAGCCTGGGGAAGGGGATGAGCATCCCTGCTCTCACCTCGAACCCTGTGTCCGGATCCTCCCCAGAGAGGGGAGATGCTCATCAGGGGGCATTTCTCCTTGCAGTGGAAAACAAGCTGGACTCCTTCAGCCCCGTGGCTACCGAGAGCGTCAAGAGGGAGATCATCGCCGCAGCCCGGGACGGCTGCGAGGTGTATTTCTCGCGCCTCTTCCCCGCCACGGTGAGGGTCTGGCCGCGGGGCAGGTCGGTGTGGGGGCACCGCCGCCCCGTCCCCCCCGGCTGAGGTAGCATCCCTGCTCGCAGGGCAGCGTGGGGACAGGCGTCCAGATCCTGGCCGTGTCCCATGCTGGCATCAAGCTGCTGCGGCTGGTGAAGGGCACCAACGTCCCCGGGGAGCAGCTGCGGGTGCTGCGGGCGTACAGGTAGGGGTGGGGAGCCCAGGCGGTCGGGGTGGGATGGGTGCCGTGGGTGCCGGGTGTTTCAGCCTCCCCTCGCCCTGCCCCAGCTACGCCGACGTGCTGTTCGTGACCACCCCGTCCAGGAATATGCTGGAGTTCAACCTGCGCAATGAGAAGCTCATCCTCTTCTCCCCCAAAGCCCCCCAGGTCAAGGCCATGGTTGACCACTTCATCACGGAGCTCAGGAAGGTGGGGGATGCCCTGGGGCTGGGGGAGCGACTGGGGGCATGGCCTGGGGGCTGGCCCCTGCCTGGGTGCCTGCGTTTGGGGGGCCAGGGTGGGCAGAGGAGGGCAACCTGCAAATGGGACCGTGCCTGGGGTGAGTGGAGACTGGGGGAGGCACCCTGGGGTGGTCCTGCGGCTGTGGGTGCTTGAAGCCCCTGTGCTGAGTGGAATGTGGGTGTGCGTGGGTGTGCATGCGTGTGCCTGCATGCACGGGCTGTGCCAGCCCCTCCCCGTGCCCAGGACTCCCTGTACGTGGTGGCTGTGAGGAACTACAGCCCAGAGGACGGGGGTCAGCTCAGCTTCCACAAAGGGGACATCATCCACCTGCAGCCGCTGGAGCGCCCTGAGAGAGGTGAGCGGCCCCCCCGCAGCCCCCCATGCCGAAACACCCTCGATGCGGGGCATGGGGACAGCAGGACTGATGGCTTCACTGGCCCCGGAGGTGGCTGTGCCCTGGCCTCGCACCCTGTGACGCCCCATGTCCCCATGATGTCCCCGCAGACCACTACTACGGCTGCGTGGTCCGCAAGAAGGTGATGTACCTGGAGGAGCTGAAGACGGGCACCCAGGATTTTGGTGGGTGCCACGCTGTCTCTGTGTGTGTCCTTGGTGCACGTACAGCTGCCCTGGGCTGTGTCCCCTCCTGGGGCTGGGGCACGGGGCAGGATCCTGCCTCCGTCACCCCCCGGCAGGATGGTTTTGGCTTTTTTCGGCACTGACCCAACGCAAGGGGATGCTCCCCTGCGGTTCCCACCCTGGGTAGCACCGGGTGCTGCCCCATGTCCCTACAGGTAATGGGCTTTGTGGCCTCTGGTCTGTGCCTTTGCCTCAAGCAATGCCAAACTGCAGCCATTTACAGACAAAACCTGCGGCCAGACCCTCTGGAAAGGGCATGGGGTGCAGGGGCAGGAGGGAGCGTGCAGAGGCTTTTCGGGGGGTGACCCCCCGGGGGCTGCCAGCCCAAGGCCATCCCCACCATCTGCCCGGCACAGGGTGGAAGTTCGGGGCCATCCATGGCAGGTCAGGGCTCTTCCCTGCTGAGTACGTCCAGCCCGTTGCAGCCCCCGACTTCGTCCATTTGCCGGCGGAGAGGAAAGAGGAGCCCAGGGACAAGCAGGGCAAAGTGGCAGCTTCGGCGGCCGTGGCCGTGGCCGTAGCCTCCACCGCCGTGGCCCAGGAGCTGGACCGGAAAACCGAGGTGGGTGCTGGTCTGGGGCCGTCGCCGTCACGGTGCCAGCTGTGCCCGGCGCCCACCGCCCCGCTCCGCAGGCACCCCCCGCCAGCGCCGCCTTTGCGGAGGGTCCGGAGGGAGACGGCGGCGAGCGGCTCGGGGCTGGCGCGGGGACCTGCCCCATGCTGGCCTTCGCCCAGCGGTATTTCCGCGCACCGCGGCGCAGGACCGCGTGAGTACCCGGTGGTGGGACAGGGATACCCCATGGTGGGGACGCCTGTGCCCACCTGCTCCCTCGTCCCTCTCCCAGGGACTCATGCGGGATGAAGGCCAAGAGGGATGTGCCCAACGTGCTGGAGATGCTGACGTTCACCAAGGTACAGGGAAGCGGGGTGCCGCAGGGTGCCCCTGCTCTGCCATCCCCCATGGGTGCCCCCAAGGTCCTGGCGTGCTCGGGAGCTCCCCGAATGCCACCCCAACCCCTATCCCATCCCTCCGGCTGCTCCTGGGAGCTGACCCTCTCCCCCTCCAGACCCCCATCCAGGAGTCGCTCATCGAATTCGTGGATGGTGGCATCAGCAAACTGGCTGCTGAGGCTTTCCAAGGTAGGCGAGGAACACGAGTGCCTGGTCCCCCGGCCCCACGGCCATCTCCAGCCCCATCCTTGGAGGAAGGTGGGGACACGACCGGGGTGGGCAGATGGGGTGGCCTGGGGTGGGGGGTTTAGCTCCTCTGGTCCCACTGCCCTGCGTGCCCTGGACGTTGCCCATACCCAGGGAATCATGTCCCCGGGGAAGGGATGGGGTGACCTGTGTCACCACGTGGCTTTGTCGTCGCCAGCCGTGATGAAGTTCATGGGTGACCACCCTCTGAGGGGGCAGACGGAGCTGGACGCCATCTGCACCATCCTCAAGGTAAATCCCCCGCTGGGGTGGTGAGTCCCGGGGGTGGCCTGGGCCGGAGGGTGGCAGCTGGGGATGTCCCCAGCCGCAGAGCGAGCCGTGCCTGTCCCCCAGCTGTGTGCAGAGCACGAGATCCTGCGGGACGAGGTGTACTGCCAGATCATCAAGCAGGTCACCAACAACACCAGCTCCAAGCCGTGAGTCCCTGCACCCATGTCGTCCACCCTGGCTGGGGCAGCGTAGGCTGGCACTGGGGACACTTGCGTCCCCAGCCAGGCTGAGCCACCCCAATATGGGGGGAAACCTGGGGATCCCACCCTCGCAGCGGGCTGTGCTGCTCCCCGGGGTGGTGGGTGCCGTTGCAGCCGCCGCGGGCACCCTTGCCCTCCCCGGGGGCTCAGCCCTGGCTCTTCCCGGCAGGGAGAGCTGCCAGAAGGGCTGGAGGCTGCTCTACATCCTCGCCGCCTACTACAAGTGCTCCGAGGTGCTCAGGCCCTTCCTCCTGGCCTTCTTGCAGGATGCTAGCAGGCACCCGGAGCTGCCTTTCCAGGGTAAGGGCTGTGCACACCCAAGGGTGCTGCGTGCATGGTGGGGAAGGACGCCCAGGGGTGTCACGGGGCTCCGGAGGTGCTTTAGCAGAGCCACCGTCATGGCTCAGCCCCGTCCTTCACCCCGGTCCCCGTCCCTGCCAGGCATCGCCAAAGCCTGCGAGCAAAACCTGCGGAAAACCCTGCAGTTCGGCGGCCGCAGCCTCTTCCCCAGCAGCATGGAGCTGAGGGCCATGGTGGTGAGGCTGGGTGCTCATGGGTGCCTGCGGGGTGCAGGGCAGGGCTGATGCCAGCTTGAGATTCCCCCGCAAGGTTCTGGATCCCCCCATGGGCTCGGGATCTACCCCAGACACTGCCCTGGAGCTGAGCTGATGGCCCCTTGCTGGCGCAGGGAGCACGGTCCTTTTTGGGGTCTGCTTTCCAGCGGCACCACTTTGGGGGTGCCCTGAGCTTTCAGGGGTCCCCAACAGGGACGCAGCTCTGTGCACCTGGGGCAGGAGGCACCATGGCTCACCCGGGCAGGACGGACAAGATGATCCCCATGGATGGTCCCCATGGGATAGCTTGGGGATTTGGGGTGTCCTTTGGGGGTCTTTCTGTACGAAGGGCCCCCCTGCACCCCAACGTGTCCTTCCCACGCAGGCCGGCCGCAGCGCCAAGCGCCAGCTCTTCCTCCTGCCCGGCGGCATCGAGAGGCACCTCAAGATCAAGACGTGCTCGGTGAGTCAGGGGGTGCAAGAGGCTGAGCGCACGGTGACACCCCGGTTATGGGTGCCCTCAGGGTGTGGATGCGGGGGTCCTGCCCCCCTCGGCTGTCCCCGAGCTGGGGGACGCTGTTCTCCGGGAAAGGGAGATCGATCCCTTCCCTGGGAGCCACGGGGGATGACCCTCAACGTAGGACCCGTTGGTGGCCCCAGGCGCGGCGGGGGGGACGTTGCAGTGTCCCAGCCGCCTGTCCCTGTGCCCAGGTGGCTCTGGACGTGGTCGAGGAGCTGTGCTGCGAGATGGGGCTGCAGCACCCGGAGGCTTTTGACGAGTACATCCTCTTTGTGGTGACCGCCAGAGGTGAGGGGCTGCTGGGGACGGGACAGCGGGTGCCCCGCGTGGCGGCCACGCTCAGGCTCCCGGGATGGCACAGGGCAGAGCGTGCGGCCGCTGACCCGCCGGGAGTACATCCTGGATGTGGCCGCCGAGACGGAGCGCCGGGACGCAGGCTACACCTTCTGGTGCCGCCGCGTGGTCTGGAGCCAGCCCCTCAAGTTTGACAACGAGCTCTACGTCACCGTCCACTACAACCAGGTTGGGCCACCCCGCCAGGCTCCCCTGAGGCCACCGCTGTGTGTGTCCCCCGAGCATCCCCTGTCCCCAAGCTGTCTCCCTCTGCTCTGTCCCCCCCCCCAGGTGCTCCCCGACTACCTCAAGGGGCTGTTCACCGTCCTGCCGCCCGCGAGGCCGGGAGAACAGCACTTCCCGCACGTGGCCAAGCTGGCCGCCCTCCAGCACCGAGCCAAGGACCACCACCACCTCCCCACCGCGTATGGCCGGGGCGGAGGGGTCCGGGGACGACATCCCCGTGGGGTGCGGGACCCGCTGGCCAGCACCGACCCTGACCTCCGGCTCCCCGCAGGCGGGAGGTGCAGGAGTACGTCCCCCCGCAGCTCTTCTGCCTGCTGAAGGCCCAATCCTGGCTCCACATGGTGACCCAGCACATGCAGCAAGCCCAGGCGCTCAGCGCCCACCAGGCCAGGGCACAGTTCCTGGGTGAGCAGGCACGGGACGGGGAGGTGATGCTAACGGGGGGGGTGATGCTAACGGGGGGATGACGCTAACGGGGGGGTGATGCTAACGAGGAGGTGACCCTAGCAAAGATGCACTGGGGAGATGCTGCTGCTGGGGATGCAATGCTAACGAGGACCCAAGGCTAATGAGAATGCAATGCCGCTGGGGATTGCAAGGTTGATGGGGATGCGACGCTAACGAAGATGAAAAGCTGCCCGGGATGCGACGCTGCTGGGTGGCTCCTCCGCGGGGAGTCTGGGACAGGCAGGCCTTGGCCCGGCGTGGAGCCTGGGGCGCTGGGCGGCCAGCGGGATGCCGCACGGAGGGGGACAGGACCGCAGCGGCAGGGCAGGCTGCTCCCAGGCCCCACGCTCGGCCACTCACTTTCCCAGCAGGCTGCAATGGAGCCCCTTGGCTGCTCCTGGGTCCAATCCTGCTCCCAATCCGGAGCCTGAAGCGGCGCAAGGCTCTGGGAGCCAACCCAGCTCCTGCCAGGCGTGGGGCTGGCTGGGACCCATGGCAGCGCCCCCGTGGGTGCGAGCCACCCCCAGGCCTGGGCAGGAGCGGGTGGCAGCGGGCACCGAGACCCCGTCCTCCACCCCGCAGGGCTGCTGAGCGCCTACCCCATGTTCGGCTCGTCCTTCTTCTACATCCAGAGCTGCAGCAACAACGCCATCGTCTCGCCCTGCATCCTGGCCGTCAACCAGAACGGCCTCAACTTCCTCAGCAAGGAGACCCACGTAGGTGGGGGGGGGTGGCTGTGGGGGGCACGGGGTCCCGTGGGCACCCCCCCGGCTTGTGCTGCTGGGACAGAGCCAGGCAGCACCGTCAGGCGTGACGGCGGGCGGCGGGGGTGACGTCCCCCGGGTTCGGTCCCAGCGGGCCAGGTCTGCCTGCCCG
>VZTL01010026.1:0-27303 GCA_013400535.1 Scopus umbretta
TGATTCTATGCCAGTGGTTGAGCCATCTGTTGTGGTTTTTTTCAAACCTAAAAGGGGAGAGACCAACCAGAGCAACTCCACAAGAAAAATACGATAGAAAGGAGAAGTGGAAGTATTTTAAATCACTGTAGTTGGATTCACCAAATCTCATCTGTCAGATCTCTTATGCAAGGTCTTTCTATGTGAAATTTGTGGAAATGTGGAATAGTGTTGGTTTTGTGTAGATTTTACACTTCTACAGATAAGCGTAAATGTGGCAATATGTTCCTTGTTGCCAAACAATATTGATGCAAGTATATCCAAAATATTTGTTGTCGGGGCCTGGATTCTGCTTTTAGTTGTGTATAGCTGGCTGATGTTATTATGGGACCTCTTTCCATTATTTTTCAACGGTCTTGGGAGTCTGGAGAGGTCCCAGTCAACTGGAAGCTGGCAAATGTTGTCCCATTTTTCAAGAAGGGTAAGCAGGAAGACCCTGGCAATTACAGGCCTGTCAGTCTCACTTCAGTGCCTTGTGAAATCATGGAGAAGGTTATTCTGGGAGCTATTGAAAAAATGCTTGAGAGACAACGCAGTCATCGATCACAGCCAGCACAGGTTCACGAGGGGAAAGTCCTGCTTAACCAACTTAATTTCCTTTTATGCCAAGGTCACCCATCTAGTTGACCAAGGGAAGGCAGTGGGTGTGGGTTTTTTTGATATTAGCAAAGCTTTTGATGCTGTCTCTCACGGCATCCTTCTGGACAAAATGTCTGGCACACAGCTAGACCAGTCCATAATACGTTGTGCGAGCAATTGGCTGACGGGTCGGGCTCAAAGACTTTTAGAAAATGGGGTGACATCAGGCTGTCACCAGTGGGGCTCCCCAGGGCTCAGTTTTAGCACTCTTTAATGGTTTTATAAATGACCTGGTTGCAGGAGTCAAATGTACATTGTTTGCTGATGATACTAAGCTAGGAGGAGCTGTGGATTCCCTCGAGGGTAGAGAGGCCTTACGGAGAGATCTGGATAGGCTAGAGAGCTGGGCAATCGCCAATCGTGTGAAATTTAACAAGAGCAAGTGCCGGATTCTCCACTTGGGACAGGGTAATCCTGGTTACACATAGAAATTGGGGAATGAGAGGCTGGAAAGCAGCCCCGCAGAAAGAGATCTGGGGTTTGGGTTGATGGCAAGTTGAGTATGAGTCAACAGTGTGCCCTGGCAGCCAAAAGGGCAAACCATGTCCTGGGGTGCATCAAGCACAGCATAGCTGGTCCAGGGAGGTGATTGTCCTACTCAACACTGCACTGGTGCGGCCCCACCTCGGACACGGTGTGCAGTTTTGGCCGCCTTGCTATAAGAACATCAAAAGATGAGCGTGTGTCCAGAGTGGCCACCAAGATGGTGAAAGGCTTCAAGGGCAAGACTTACAAGGAGCGCTTGAGGTCACTTGGCTTGTTCAGCTTGCAGAAGAGAAGGCTGAGGGGTGATCTCATCACAGTCTGTAACTTCCTCAAGGGGGGCGGTGGAGGGCGAGGTGCTGAACTCTCTGTGGTCACCAGTGACAGGACATGAGGAAACAGAATGAAGCTGCATCAGGCGAAGTTCAGATTGGGCATTAGGAAAAGGCTCTTCACCGAGAGGGTGGTCGGTCACTGGAACAGGTTCCCCAGGGAAGTGGTCACGGCACCAAGCCTGTCAGAGTTCAAGGAGCATCTGGACAATGTTCATATTGTTTAGTTTTTAACTCATATGGCTTAGTTTCAGGTAGTCCTGCGAGGAGCAGGGAGTTGAACTTCCATTTAATGTAGCTGGGGTTATTTTAAGAGCAGAATTTGGCAGACAATTGATACTGATTGTTTAAAAACAGCCCAAAAATCTGTAGTGCTTGTTTACAGTTTTCCTCCCAGGTTTTATATAGAGAGTTGGCTGAAGATATGGGACATTCTCAGTAAATCATCATGAGTTTCCATTCCTTCTACTTCAAGCAACATAGTAGGCAACACTTTTTAACAGTTCTGTTCGCTTAAAATATTTTTCATAAGCACTTATTTGTCATGTGATTCAAGAACGACCCTGACAACCATGGAGGTGCCCTCCCTGCCCACGTGCAACTGAAGTTAGTCTTATTCTTAATGTCGGAAGTACGGAGCCGTTATCGTTAAGCGTACCACTAGTGCAGTATTTTTAGTGCTACTTCATGGCTTCCTCGTAACAGTTCTTGAATTTGCCTCTTTGCTCTTTTCTAGGTACCGCAGTGAGAAGATGACGATGAGCTACACAGAGTACCTTGCCCATCGTCAGCATCATCACTTCCAAAATGGTATTGGGCACCCCCTTCCACCGTACAACCATTATTCCTGACACTGAGCCGCATGACCAGTCACTGGACCTCTCTGCAGACCTCTTCCCAGGAGACCCTGCCCCTTCTTGGTCTAGCTATCTCTATTACTGTACCATTTTATGATGATAGTTTCCGTTGCCATGTTGAGGCTTCTCGGTTAAGCTCATCGTGGCAACGGGAGGGAAAACTACATTACTACAAAGATCCCATACTTTTTTTATTATTGAGTCACTGCAGATTTTTTTGCAGCATATATAGCCCTTGGGTTTTTTATGAAATTTTAAATTTCTACTTCATTAACATTGAATTATATCAATCGAGGCTTTCTGTGACTGTGGATGGAAGGAAGAGTTTAAGGATTACAGTTAGGGATGCTTTGCTTAGCAAAAAGGCATTCATGGCTTTTGCATTAACAGGTGTGACAGGGAATGAAACATATCAGATTCAGGTATTATACTAGACAATTAATTGCGTTTTCATAATGTTCTTAATAACGTGTGTACAATATCTCACCCCCACAGTAAAGATTTCATGTAGCTATATATATGGTCTTCAGATCTAGCACATGCAGCCAAAGTGTTGAGGCTGACATACAAAATGGTTTTTTTGGATGAAGAGAAGCACTTACATGTACCGTGAGAGGTGATGTTAACACGGCAGCATTTTCAGAATCGAGTGGTCTGATGGCTAGGGCGTGACATAACGCAGTAGCCTGCCGGATACCTTTGTCCCCCATGCTGTGCTGGGAATCGAGGGCAAACCCCCCTGTCACCACTAGTCATAATAATGCATTTGTAACGAGACGATGCCTTTCTGATGATCTCAAATTAGGAGTTTTTTGAAAACAGGTTGGTGAGTAGCAGATGTCATATTAGGAAGAAAATGGATTTAGATTTTAGTGCCTTTGACTATGACATAACTATATACTCATATATATATAATTCATAGAAAAGATATAGCAAATACGCCAGACATTCTAGCAAACTGTATTGAGTCTGCTCTGGCATCAGGTTTTGGGGGATTTTTTTAAAGTGAGATTTATTTTTTATTTTTTTTTTCTCAAAGCAAACCTATTTGGGAAAAGAAAAAACCCTGTTTTGTTCTTTCTTCTGCTTTTGAACTTGTTGAATTTTATCAAGTCATGAATAGTTAGATAAAGTTAACTGTTGTTTAAAAAAGAAAAAAACTGTTGTGAAAGAGCACAGGACAAGTCCGCCATAATTTTATATGTTTTCATCTATTACAGGAATAGTACTTGAGAGCTGTAAGTACCGTGTAATAATTCCGATACCCCTCCACACGGTAGAAGAAAGAGAACCGATTGGAACTTTTTCCTGCTGTAAAAAATAGGATTTAGTAAAAGGTATGCGTGGTATATTTGCAAGCCCAGTACGTGGTAGGAGCTAGCTCCTCGCTCATGTGCCTGCAGAGCTCCCGCTAATACCTGTTGTAGTTCAGCGCATATTCTAGGGGACAATACATGCCGTCTATTATAGAAAAGACCTTCCTAATATGAGTGAGTAAACCACAGTAAGCAGAAATTCCAGTTATTTTGAATAATGAATGTTTGTAAATATATAGATATATAAAATTCAAATAGAGGAAATCAACTAAAGTTCAGTTGTTAAAAAAATCAGACTAACTGTAAAAATGTTTCAGTAGGGTTTCAAACACAGATAGGGATAAATTACGCTCATCTCTTACGTGAGGTTAGCTTTGCCACTTAATTTCTATGGAGGTTCTTGTAGAAGGTCTTTGGTAGTCCTTCATCCACAGCGTTCGATCTCCAAATATTAACATTTTCAGTTGTGATGCCTTAATTTATAAGCAGAGGGCCTGAAATTTCAGGAGCCGAGAGATGCCAGCCAGAAGCTGCAAAAATTAATAGATGTTTATACAGAGGCTATTTTGGATGATACTGTTGTCTTGTTTCTACTTGGGGAACACTTTTAAATGGATTACTCTTCAAGTGGAAATTGTGAACAAGTGGCTACCTGATAGAGTTGTGTTGTTTTTTTTTTTCTTGCCCTTATAGGGAAACTGAGCACAAACTGAATCGTTCTGCTGCAAAAAAAAAAAAAAAAAAAAAAAATACTCCAACCCCNNAAAAAAAAAAAAAAAAAAAAAAAAGTCATCCAACCCCATCTTTATCTGTCATCTCATTACAGCACGCTCATGCTTCCGTATGAGCTCATTGTTAGAAGTTTTTTAAAAAGATCTATTATATATAAAAATATATATGTATTGAAAGGTGCTAATCAACCTCAAGCAGGTCACGTGACTGGTCATGCGGATCTAAAATCATATCAGATTTTTTAAAAAATCTTCGATATATGCAGATGTTATACAGAATTTCTTACCAGTGTAATAATGATATACTGATGAATAAACAATCCTGCAGGTTTTTAAGGACAAGGTCAGCAATACTTCCCACCATGGCTTGGGGGGGAAAAGGATAGTTTTTGTCTCCTTTTTGTATACAGCATAATGCACAATGCATTTTTGTCTATCTCTTAGTAGCTGTTGCTTAAAAATAGAGTTAAAAGGGTGTTATACAAACTGTAAAGGTGTGCTTTTGAAATGAGTTAATGCCAGACCCTTCTGGACCAGAGTTTTGTATCGCTGATTAAAAAACTGTTACAGAGTCTGCGGTCAATCAGATTGTATGATAGACTGATGATTCCAATTTTTTTTTTTTTTTTTAAAAAAAAAAAAAAATCTACAGTGTTTCTAGGGCACCTACCTCCTCAGCATGCAAGTGCTGAAAATGCTAGGGATTGTTTGCATGTAATTGTGGGTTTATTTGTACAAAGCGTGCAGTTCACTGTGACATGCACTGGGACAGAATAGGTCTGTTTGCTTAAAGCTGATCAACAGTTGCTTTCACAAATGTCATTCCCTCGTAGTTCTGTTTAGTACCCTTTTAGAAATACTGCTGGGTTTAGATACACTTCTTTTTTTTGAATTTGGGGTACTTTATAAGAAGTTAAGGTACAACCAAGTAGCTTATTTCACTGGGTTTTTAAGTTGGAATGCTAATTTTTTTATGAGCACTACTCAGTTTGCCTTATTCATTAAAGAGATTGTTGGGGGTTTTTTTAATGCTTTTGCTTGACGTTCCTAAAAACCCTGTTCTGTAAACTGAGTTAGACAACAAAACCGTAGACTTGACATGAAGCTGTTATTTAGTCATGCTTCAAGTGGCCTTCCTTCTGCCTCGACTGCTGTAGCACTGACGTTTCACCATCTCAACCCCAATGCTGATCACAGCAGGGGGAGGGCACGCGAGAGTTCTGACCTCAGACACGCTATGAAATCAAGGCAGTCCAATCCGTTTGCACACCCTGGCGTTTGTATGCGGACCTCTTTACTTGTCTTCAAATGTGCGGGTTTTTAAAATTGTTGTCTGGAGTAGGTTACATCTCTTATGTGTGTTAGATCGAACCAAAGAAGCCTCCAGCCATGCCCAAATGCTGCTCCTAAAGCCTGCCTTCCAGTCCTTACAAAATCCCTGCAGGATTAAATGTGTTAACTTTTTTATTTTTGTACAGTTTCTAACTGATTTTTGCTAGTGATGTTAATTGAATTAAGTTTATTTGGGGAGTCTGAATATCTCCTCCATTTAAATAAACTGGTGACTTTCCTTTTATGTTAAAAAAAAAAAAGTTTAAAAAAAAAAAAAAAAAAGGAAACCCAAAGTGTGCCTCTCAGATTTAAGGGTTTCTGGTTACATTTATTCTTAAGACCAGCAATGATTCTTTATATACAAAGATAATGTTTTCCTCGTTTTTTATTACTGTTAAAGAAAAAATAAAAAAGAATAAACCTCTTTCTTTGCTCTGGACCCAGTAATTGCGCTGGTACATAAACGCACTGAGAAAACAAACTTTTGTTTGAAACTTTTGTAACAACTTATGACTGTTTTTGTATATCAAAGTTGATTCTTTTTGAGGTATTTGGATCTAGTTTCTAAGTTATTTTAGTGTTTTATATGTTACAAAAAAAATTACTTTAAATTGTTCACCAGCATCTTGAGTTATCTTTAATGCGATGGTGACACACAATGGGCTTAGAGCTACCTGGAGTAGCTTGGAAGTCCTCTGTCTTTTCCTTCCTTCTTTAGTAACTTGATTGATTACAGTAATATCACAGATTACCCAAACCCCCTTCCTTTATAACTAGATCCTCCTTCCACATTTAATTGCTATTAGTGTGAAGAAACTGTTGAAATGGGCATTTTAATATAAGTACAGCTTAAAAAGAGAAAAATGAGGAAAAAGAAAAAAAAATACATAGAAGGTTATCTGTGGGTCTGTGAGATATGGCTGTGGAAAGATATTGTAGTAGTTTTAACACTATTGTTATTACCTTTTAAATCATTTACCCAATAAAATAAGGAAAAAGAATCACCACTTCTTTCTATGTTTCTCTCCTTAATTGTGTGGCTTGGTCACTTTTTTTTATTTAAGCATTTGCAATTAGTGTTAATGTTAAAGGCTAACGGCACGTTAGGAATATTTTCATGTGATTAACTCCATCCTTCCATTTTGCCTACTGTAGGAACAGATTGTGCAGAGGTGCATGTAGCTTTCAGTGCAATTCAGAAGCAAGTCCCTTAACACCCCCAAGTTAAATCAGCATTTCTATCAGTTATATCATTATTTATATCAGTGTATTTATCAGTATTTATGAAAGTTATCAGTTCAGTTTTGTACTTTTGATGTCTAACTTTAAACACAAAGCTTGTCCACCTTATTCTCTGAGAGGGAGAAGTGGTTTCAACCTTTTTAAGCAAAACTTTGTTGCAGAACCAGTTATACTGGTGTAACCAGTACATTGCCTAAGCTACCTGCAGCAACATTATTCAAGGGAGTAACGCGGCCAAATGTGTATCAAAGAATATCTTGGAGTGTCACCTAAAATAATTTCAATACACTTTCTTCATATTACTCTTACAGTAGTAGGTGTGATTTTTAAAGAGTATCTAGGCTTGCTTTGCCATGAGGGATTTCTTTATCTTGCATGTTGTATCTAGCTAATGTGCAGACTGTCACATTGACCAAATTTTATGGAAAAAAAGTTACAGAGTTTGTGCTGACTTTATGGGGTTCCTGCAAAGTATGGAGGGTGAGGGAAGAAGTCTTCCCCTTCCCCAAAAGCTGTTAGCCTTAACACAGTGGGGCCATTTTTATATTGTTTTACTTGAGCAGCTCCAGCAAGAAGAGCACACCAGAACCTTTAGTTCACAAACAGCTTCAACAGTCAGCACTGGTTTTCAGTCTCTGTAGTAATGCTGGCTTGGTAGCAGAGCTTCTGGGGTGTTGGTCAACGGGTGAGGAAGCCTTGGCAAACCTCTGAGGTGGTATGAATAGCTACCAAAGAGATGCTTTGTTTGAGAAGGGAAGGAGCGTGTTC
The DNA here is from genome assembly GCA_013400535.1 of Scopus umbretta. Taxonomy (NCBI): domain Eukaryota; kingdom Metazoa; phylum Chordata; class Aves; order Pelecaniformes; family Scopidae; genus Scopus; species Scopus umbretta. The sequence goes on from VZTL01010026.1 coordinate 7,740, forward strand.
CTGTGAAGCAACAAAGCCACAGTCCAGCTGATGACAAACCAAAGTACCCAGACAGGTAAGAACTGACTTGGAGAACTTTGTTCCCTGAATCAAATTCTTAGTGCGCTGAGACACATCTTCTACCAAATCTGAGTTAAAGTGAGCATATTTCCTCTGTAGGATCATTCCTCAGACAAAGCAAGAAATTTCTAACATCTCCCTGGAATTCAGATCTGATTTTAGAAGTGGTTTTGTTTGCCTTTGACTAATTCAGTATTAACAGATCACCTGTCTGTAGATGCAGTGTCTTTGAAAACAAACCAATAAAACCCATGTAACCCTTAGATGTTGAATATTGCTGCAGCCATTACTGCACTTGCTTCGAAGCCTTGATTTAGAAGATTTAAAAAAAAAACAAACCACCCTGAACCAAACCACCACACCTGAAGGGAAAACCTGCCTAAGTAAATGGCTTCAATTGCTGTTTTAGTATCTCACAGCTTTGGTCTCGTTAGTCTGAATTGGGTAAAGCCTGCCTAAAACTCACAGTCTGTTGAGATGCCTAGTTAGTTAAAACTGCCTACCAAAGCTTCCCACTCTTCTTGCTACTTTAGCCAGCTATGTAGTTATCACACCATAAAAATCAAACTGAGTATTAAGGATGTTTCAGAGGTGGAAACTTGCTTAGTATTACAGATATGTTGGTATTAAACAATGCAGGGCTGAGTTACAATTAGAGTTAGAGCAAGACGCAGATGATAATTAGCAGTGCATGCAAAAGGAAATTGCTTGCTTGGTTCATCTCAGGTTTCCATAAAGCACTTCACACGACATTTCTACTTGAACTGTTGTATTGGCCTTTGTACTGTTCAAGAGAAATTAAGCTGGAGAATTGGTTCTGTTCCCCGGCTGCCTGAAAACTTTATACTTCTACAGTGCAGATATATAATAATACAGATGGGCGTATCCAGTATGTTCTTCTAGGAACAGTATTTGCCAGGAACCTTACACAATGAAATACCTGCTTGTCTGAGATGTTCTGGGTAACAACATTATTGCAGCCTGTTTAAATGTATTTTTAATTACAGCCAGAAACGTTTGTGAAATGCATTAAAACGACTTTGCCATCACCTGTGGTGTGAGATTGTCCGAGCACCTTAGTTACAGTAGCTTTCTGAACAAAGCTGAAAACTTCTGTATGTGTTCTGTGATCTTCTACTGAAGTGACATAGACCAGGAACTAAAAGACACTGCAAAGTTCTGCCAAGAACAGTGGAAGAAGCGTAGAGAAAGCATCATAATACTATAATACCTGGAAGACATGAACAGGGAATATTTAAACAGTGATTAAAGGATTTATGTCCTACAGTGAGGTCTGCCAGTAAACTCGGGCTTGGCTTCTGTTGATTGACAGGCAACAGGCACAGCTCATGCTTAAATGCTTAAAACTTCCAGAAATCCCGGTAATCACTTGCTACGTGCAAGATAGACAGACTACATCTAGCAGCACGGACTGCTTAAGGCAGGAGAATCCATATTCTTATCTGATTTGATTATTAGCTACCTAATATTAAAGGCCCTCTGTGACTAACTTAATATTACAAAGTGAAGTGGAAAGTCAATTTTGGTTTTCTTACCTAGTTTTAAGAAGTCTTAAGCAAGACGGGCTCGGTGCCTGGCACAATTAGAATGATAACAAAACTGTACAGTAGCCATTAAAATGCATTTATTTGTTTTAATTCAAAGGTTTAACAACTATTTGCCCACTGATCTGGACTTGGGGCACAACAACAACAACAAAAACAACCCCATCAGACCAAAATACAAAAACAAGTACACAAATTATCCCTTATTTGTAAATGTTACCTCATAACCAAGTTTTAGCACATTAAAAAGTTTACAAAATTTCTAACTCTCTTACAAATTATTCAGAACGAACAGCATATGTGGCAGTTGAGCCTTTCCACGTCCCTCCTTGCCCTTGCCATACCGTCCTGTGCCTGGATAACACCGTGCTTGACCTGGAGGGTTGGGTAACTGGAATTGCACGTTTCCGAAGACCGCGCTTTGTGCTTCAGCCCGGTGCCCGAGCACCTCCAGCTCCCTGGCACAGTCTGGCCGTGTGGGTATGCTCACTGTTCTGCCTGCTGCGTCCCCTGCAGCATTGAGATAACGACTCAGTAAATGCAGAAATAATTTTAAAAAAGTACAAAATTGACCCTGAAGAAAAATAAAGTCATTTAAAAAAAAAAAACAGCTTGGCTTTGACTAAGTTACACTAAAAGCCGCAAGACAGATTTACAGCAATATCACTAAGTACGAGATCACAAAAATCAAGAGATTTGTTACGAGTCTTGTCACGTGTAAAAATGAAAACATCAAAGTTGACCTGTCTACCTGTAGAAACCTTCGCCTCCTACGAGAAGGGCTGACGGATGCCCTCGTCCTGGGTTTTGGCCTTTTCGGAGCTTTGTTAACTGTCAGGACCAATTCAATCCCTAAGAATCTGCCTCTAGTGAAAAAACTGCACCAGCGAGAAAAACAGCATTTTCATTAGCGCAGGATGCATAGGAAACAATCACCTGTGGTTTAGATGCAAGATTTCGGGCATAAATGTAATGTACAGTAATTTAACAGTTGCAAATAGCCATTTTTTAAAGGAAAATACAACTGGGCTTTACAAGATGATATCAAATATACGGCAATATCAAAACCCTGATTGTGGCCAGAAACGGATGGATAAATCGACACTGAGGTACTCTAATCCCTTAAGGTAGGCAAAGGGACTGACCGTGCCATGGCCAACACCAGCAAGGCAGCATCTGCTGAAGCACAGGTAGGCTTTGCTTAGCAGCAGCATCTACCGAGCCCTCAGAAGCTGAACCAAAACCGCGTACAGGTGTGTGCTCGTAGACTCTGGCTTTTCACCGATTTATACAAGCACAGTCAAGAGCTGTTCATTTTCACGCTTCAAAAGAAACGAGACGCAAATTCTTCTTTGGTGCTTAAATAGGAGGAAGTTAAACAAAGAGAGCCGGCTGAAACACAGCACCTGAATCCTTGAAAAACAGCACTGCATATATCCTGGACGGCTAAAGCCTTGGCACAATAATCTCAATATTCACAGCCTGAAGCGCCAGATGTTAGGTGGGTGCAGAAATCTTCCTAGCTCACTTTTCTGCTTTCTACTCTTAAGGCTGCATAAACAAACCGATCAGTAAACTAGTTTATTGCTGTTCCTAACACTCCATTTATGGGTACATTTGGAGGCAAATTTAGACAGTCATTCACTGGCAGAAGAGTAACTGAAAGGAACAGGCTGTCTGGCTACATGGCCCACGTCCTGCTTTGCCCCATAGCTACTGCTGATGTTTTCATACCTGTTAGTACCGCGAAAAGACCAGGGAGGACCAGGACTATTGTCCAGGACCTTTCATTTGTACACTGCACTGCTGCAACGTAGAATCTCACCACCAGGTACTGAGCAACAGCTTCAAGTTATCTCGACACAGATTGTGTGCATAATACCACAGGAGAGAAAGCTAATTAGCTTTCAAGAATAGCAGTATAGTTTTGCTCTTTAATTTCCAGCATACATAAGCATAAAAGCAACCAAAGAAATCATCTGTATAGTATAACTGCCTATAAAATAAACCATTCAGGGAAAAGAAAATCAGCCTCTGCCAGGGAAGAGAATTAAAAAAAACCCTGTGGAGACTAAGTATTCTGCTTTCCCAGTCAAACCGATATCCCGCACATTGAACAAGCTCTGACTGATGCACGTTCCAGACACCAGAGACAGCTGAGGAATAAAGGGTGTGCAGTTCCATGACATTAACTTCAGAAGTTCATTTCCTTTCTGCTCCCATTCTGACCTGTTCTTTACCTTCTGTGAAGCTTGTGGCTCAGCTATGCCACAGTTTCCTGTGGTGCCATACCATAGACCAAAATGAAATACTGAGTTGAAAAAGCCTTCAAAAAGGGGCAAGGAGAGGGAGGGAATCATTTAAGTTTTGGGCCCCTCACTACAGTAAAGACACTGAGGTGCTGGAGCATGTCCAGAGAAGGGCAACGAAGCTGGGGAAGGTTCTAGAGCCCAAGTCTCATAAGGAGCAACTGAGGGAACTGGCTTTGCTTAGCCTGGAGGAGGCTGAGGGGAGAACTTATCGCTCCCTACAACTACCTGAAAGGAGGGTGTAGCAAGGTGGGGGTCAGTCTCTTCTCCCAAGTAACAAGACAGGAGGAAATGGCCTCAAGTTGCGCCGGGGAGGTTTAAATTGGACATGAGGAAAAATTTCTTCACCGAAAGGGTTGTCAAACACGGGAACAGGCTGCCCAGGGAAGTGGTGGAGTCCCCACCCTGGAGGCATTTAGAATACCTGTAGCCATGGTGTTTAGGGACATGGTTTAGTGGTGGACATGGCAGTGCTAGGTTAACAGTTGGACTCAATGACCTTCAGGGTCTTTTCCAACCTAAACGATTCTATTCTAACTCAGCCAGATTCACTGATTTTGTAGAACAAACAAAGAAGTACCAGCTTACCGTCAAAGAGGTGATGGTTCCACTGCCTTGCCTCCCGCCTGACTCCAGCTGCATCATTCAATTCTTTTTACAGCAGCTCCAATACTTCTAAAATCCTTATTGAGTGTAGTAGTTGGTTTACTTCTCTACTTTTTTGCTCAATTACCTTGTTCAGTTAACCATTTTAGTAAGTCAACTTGGAATAGAAGAGTTCAACAAGCTGCAGAACCTGCACAGGTAAGGTTTGGAAGGGGAATAGGAGTATCCCATTGGGTTTGATAAGCAGTTCTGTCGGCACACTCCATGTTGTGAAATTATGCCTGAAGTTTCTAGCGTGACTCAAAACTGGACCAGCATAATGGAAAAAAGCATGAGTCAGCACCATGACAGCAACAGACATCTGTGATATGGGGTGGGAGGGAAGGCAGGAGCAATCGCTACCAGTGGTTCTGCTGTCAAAGTCAATGGTGGAAGTGGTACAACTACACCAAGAATCCTTTCATCCGAATTGCCCCAGGGATTTCCCTCGTGTTGGCTATATTTAACATGGACTTAAAAACCAGTAACAGGAATGGCAGTCAGAAGAGCTCACAAATTTTGCATTCCAAGCAAACAGCCAGCACTGAGTGAGACACCTGAGCTTATTTAAATGCCTCTGCAGTCTCAATTGACCAGAGGCAGTCAGTGGTGGCAAATAGCATTATACTTGTTTAGAATGCCCTGAAGCATATGACTATAGATAGGAAATGTGGTAGTTTAAAAAAAAAACAACAAAAAAAACACACAAAAAAAAACCACCAACAAAAAAGCTGCTACTTTCACATAACTGAGGAATTTTTCCAGTAGCTACAATATTCTGAAGAAAAAAGAAACAGGAAAGATTATTAAAAAAAAAATGTAAAGCAAACAACAATGATAAATAACATTTGCAAAATTTGGCTAACATCATTCTATTGTAATACCAAACATTCCTTCTAAACAGGATTGAATCCAATATACGGCATTTTGCCAAATTCTTAAGTAAATATAAAAACCATGATACACTTGACAGTAACGATAGGGAGGGACAAGTCACTGTGTATTTCGTTTGGCTATTCATAGGAGATGAAGTATACCGATAGGGGGCACGCTTTAACATCCAGCACTGTGCACCTTGGCATCTCCCACCAACATCCTCTATTTCATCATGAAATACTGCATCTGCTGAAATAAATAGCAGGAACTTCTGTCACTTCAGCTGCGAAGTGGTCTCCCTGAGATGGATTCAGGCCTTCAATACCAACGCATTCTTTCTTTAGGCCCCACTCCACAAATACTTAAGCAACACGTGCCCAGCTTTACTGAGGCAGCATTGTGACTACTCAGTGAAATTCATGATGTACTTAAACATTTGCAGGCTCAACAGTTAATTCTGTGTGCTGGTAGGTCTTCTTATCAGGCGCTTAGCTTTCTCAAGTTGAATTCTGATTATAAACACAAGGAGCTGTATAGTCAGCATAACTAAGACTAGCTATACATGTTTGATGGATAGTTTAGGTATATGTGGCATGTTCTCAAGTTGTGAGTATAGTGTTATTTATTATGCATATATATATACATATATATATATACACACACACACAAAGGCATGGAAGAAAGCCAGAAACCAGTTTGTAAATTAGAATGTGGGACAATATATTTCTGATTGAGGTGTACTTTTTTTTTTTTTAATCATATGGAGTAAAAATATTTGAACTAGCCATTTGTTCCCTCTCCAATGAAAATTTTTCTTTTTTAAGAAAGAAAAGGAAAAAAAAAGTCAACCACTTCTCATTCTTACTTTTCCTTCTTGAGGTATAAATGACTGTACCTTAAACTTCAGAATATATCTTCAGGTGATCCAGCTGGAGGAGGTATAATAGTTTTGTTTTATCTTACAAGTCACAGCTTTGACAACACAATGAATCTATAAATTGCAACAAACTTTTGTACAACAGAATTCCTGCAGCCCTGAAACACAACAGTCTGCATAACAGACTCACCATTAACTATCTGGAGGAACGCACTCAAGATTTCACATCTTTCTGCCCAACGGTTTCTCCTCTAGCCTTGGAAAATTTGAAGGAAGAGGTACACACAGTTTACTATTTATCATTCTGTGTATCTACATCCTGTTCTCCGAAAGACACGTTGACAGGAAGATTTAGTCATAATAGTAAACTGGAACACTTTCTTTTCAGTAGAGGCCTGCAGTGATTTGATGTTCCTTTTTCTATCTGTATTTTCAAAGCAGTATACAGAATGTATTAGAGCTGTAGAGATAGAACACAGTTTCATTTTGTTTCTTCACTAACCACTCTACTGAGTGAGGATCAGTGTAGAACACAGAGGAGGAATGTTTCAAAAGCTAGTAAGTGAAAAAAAACAAAACTGAAGTTTACATTGGATTTTGTATCTCCACTCCCTCTCCAGTCTAAGTTAAGCGAAAAAAACATTTTGTTCAAAGTCAGGTCAGAACAGTGGATGAAATACCTTATCAAAGCTTATACGTAACGTGGTCTTTTGAAATTATTTCACCATGGTGTTTTTCCATTCACTCAAATAAAAGCATCTCCAATGCATCAAGATCTGATGGGACTTAGCCAGACAGATATTTATCCACAGCAGCTCAGAAATTAAGTAGTCGATTTAAAAAAAAACCAAAAACACCAAAAAAAACTTTTGAATGAGTTATTGTTCCCCAACATTTTCAACCAGCTTAAAGAAAATACAGTAGAACCTGACTGTTTTGCACTTACGACTGGGAGATTAAGCGTACATCATTTCGCTGTGACCATTTTGCAACATTCAAGTGCTAAGAGTTAAGCCAGGATGATGCACTTCAACGTGTGTTCTGTTCACATCAGTAGAGTGTTGCAATTCAGCTTTATTTCCTATCCTATGATATAGGTGTACTTATCTTTAATGGAAAATAAGTCAAAACGAGGTAGCACTGCCACTCTCTTTGCTGGAATGTGGACAGATCCTGGCCTAATTTTAGCAGTGGCTTAGCAAGATTCTACTGTAATCTACACAAAATGTATAAAACATGAACCTTTTCCAGAATAAGGCCACTAATTTTGCCATTGGCAATAGGCAGTGAGAAACAGCAGTTAAAAAAAAACCTCACTTGATTATAGAGGTGTTTCTGAGGCAATAAACTGTGGGAAGAAGTATAAACACATTGTCCTCTCGTCCCTCCTCTTTGTTTTCCAGTATAAGTATCTCTGCTTCCTGCATGTACTATTCCATGGGGAGAAATTTCAGTCTATTTTCTTAGCTGGGAGTCCAAGCAAGTCCACGCTACATTTAAAGATGGGGACAGCACTGTAAAACAGTAGGATTACAAGCTTCCCATGAGTCATGGTCATGACAGTCTGGTGTCCAGATGCCCAGATTCGATACCAGGGCCCATAAAAAGGATCTGAGACGGCTGGGCACAACATGTTGTTCAAATTCACTTCTGTGACCTGAGAAAGTGACAACAAATTTATAAATTAACAATATTTTTGTGTTGCACTGATTCAGACACCGAAAATGGCAATTTTGAAATTACCATGATAATCAAAAATGTTTAGGTGACAATCCTTTGTCCGACACCCGCAGGGCAGCTTTCAGAAGGAAAGCAGATACAAATTCAGTTGTGCATTTAACAGATGGATTTATGCAGGTGCCTAACCAATTTATGAAATATTTTACCAATACTGGAGAGATACGAGATGCAAATGCTCATTAGAACATGCAATTAGAAATTTGCATGCAAGTAGTCTTATCCGTATATACCTGTTTGAAAAACTAGTCAGTGTTTTTACTTTGCATGTACTTGCACACTATCCATTTATTAACCTGTATTTACTTACCAATCCCAGAATCTGCAAGATGCTAAAGTGATATACAAACATAAACCCCGTGGATAACAGAGCCCACCAGAAATTGCAGAGTGGTTCTGGAGTGTAGATACCTTGAAAAGAAAGGAATACATTAGTATTCAGCTGAATTGCTGTGTCCATCAAACACTCATGAATAATCCTCTCTCTCCTCCTCTGTGGATCTTCGGGCATCTGGCTTTAGCTGATAACCTTCTCAATACCATTACAGTAATTAATATTTGAGAGCCTTATTTCTTACCTGGAGCATCCCAATCAGTCTCTTCCCTCCTTCTGGTCCAGCAGTAAAATGCACAATACGTTATCTCATTAAGCTTGCCTATTTTTCACCAACACCAGCGATTTTTACCTCATTCTTCCTTCTACCACAGAAGTACTAAATGATTTTAAAATACAGTAATGGTATACAACAAATCTTCAAAAATCGGGTTATTTCTACTTAAAACACCTGCTTCTTACAGGGGCTCCAACTTCCGCATGCACAGAACTAACCTAGGTAGTGGCAATTCCTGCACAGCACTGTATTAGAGCATAGCCCAATTACCATTTCCTAATTTTATGGTTGTTTAACGACTATTAAAAAGTAACTTGCACCAGTAATGCCTAGGAACAGAAAAGCTGTATAAAGTAGTCAATCCATTAATGACAGACTGTGCTTTTAAATGAAAACTGCTGTGGAGATTTTTTCAGATATACGCTACAAACAATTTTATCATCAGTAGATATCACAAATACTGTAAAATATTTTTTCCCTTCAAATGAAGGAGCAGGTATCACATTATTTCTGGGTCCACCTTGCTCTCTCCTCCTGAAACTAGGTTTTGCCAGTTTACCAACAAAACACCATGTCACGTGATCTCGAATGTACCAAGGAAATCAGATCTAATAAAAGTACCCTTACATACAAGACTATTTTTGGAATTCAAACATCATATGGTGAGAACAAAAACAGTTTACAGAGTTCTCAAGACTCTTACTAGCAGATGGGAAAATTCTAATGTAAGGGATGGGGGGGAAAAAAAAAAAATTATTTTCCTTATGACTTTAATAACTTAACCTAGGGACGCAAAAGACAGACACGCAATGTCATGCTGCTCAGCTGCTGTAAGAAGTTGTAGCTTTTCAGATAATTATAAGAATACACTGGCATTTTTTAATCTGCCTTTGTCTGCTCTCTGATCCATTAGATATTATTAAACATTGGAACGTGTATCCAATACTCAAAGGCTAGCTTACAGCACAGAGTGCAATATTCGTATGAGCCTTTGCTAGCTAGCACATTCAGCAATTACCAGGAAGAGTCTACCAACTTCAGCATATACTGTACAAGGCTACTGAGAAATCAAAGAACTACACAGGCGTAGCTAGCTATGACAGAACTCACCAGATTAAAGGTGCTGTGAGTGTGCCTCTGTATGGTTTCATATGTAGATAAAGGCAAAAAAATGCTGTTACTTGCTTTACCGCACCACTGTAGAATGGTGCATCCTGTCCCAGGTTTAAAATCCCTAAAGGACTGCCTTCTCCCTCCCCATCGCCCTTTTACAATTCTTTCCTGCATAATTTTCTGCCACAGTTTGTACTCATCATGCCAGTTCAGACCCATTTGGCAGTAGCTACCTGAAATAATCAAATTTAAATATCATTTTGTGAATGTTACACATTCAAAATTACCTACACTTTGTTGTCTAAAACTGCACGTCTATTCATTGTCCACTCAAAACAGCATAACTTCTCTGTTGCTAGTCAAGAGAGTAAGGAGGTGACCGTATGCCTGAATGACAGCAGCACATATGCACCCCGTATATCACTCACTGCCTTCAATGAGCAACAATATCAGTGTAATTACCCAAGATACAACTGCACACCATGTTTTAGTAAGCAAGCTGTGACTTGATGCAACCATGATAAATATGAGCAGAGAAGCTGCTTTGAAAGCATAAGGCAGCTTATAAGATTTCTTATCCAGCACACAGGTGAAGGTCAGAAGACATGTCTGTACTGGAAGCAAAATCCAAAGGTAAAAGTGAACCCTAGATGAATAACTAGGTGGAGTGCTCTACAGCTAAAAGGAAAAAAATCACAACAGTCTAATTCTTCAAACATACTTAGCAAGCATGATCTAAGAGCTGGTAACCTCTTTAGAAAACCTTGAATTTGGTTTTCCATTACAGAGAGCAAGAGAAGAAGCAACTAGCCTTGGTGTGAGACTTAAGGAGACCACGGCTCTATTTTTGCACCAACTTGAAGTGACCTGGTCAAGCTATACAGAAACTCTTTGTGCTCCCTCCTCAGCTGTAGGGTAAAGACAACATCATTTGACTTGCAAAGTTTTTTTGAATTGTCTTTGCAGTTTTAGGTGCATGTTTAACCTAGATGCAAAACACAAAATAAAATGTAAATAAGGACTAAAACGGCTCCCAGGAACTGGCAGAGTAGCACTATACCAAATTTGGTTTCATGTGAACTCACCTGGTTGGCAGTTGCCTTTGTTATTTCAGAAGTATTCCACGAAGCCTGAGAACAGATGGTAGTAGTCTGAAGAGGCAAATACTCAGAAAAGCTAGAATCCAGACACCTTGATATTCGGGGGACTTAAGAGTGCAGGTAGCATATAAACACTAAGATAGACAAGTGAACCCCGCTATGAAGTAAGACTGGAGGCAGAAAGCAGTCATTTAAAGAGTAAGGAAATTGCATAAGATAACAAAACAGATCAGTGGCATAATTTGGCTTTGAACCAGAGCTTCTCATGCCCAGCTTCAATCTAGTCAGGGAATCATGTTTCAGAAGTCACTTAGGAGAGCTGTTCAGGTTCCTCCAGCAAAGAATTTCACACTGCTACATCCTTTTTCTGTTGCAAAACTTCAAAAAATACATTAGCAACTCTCACCCTCGTCAGACTTTTGATCTCGCTATATTATAATAGAAAAATCCCTCCTTGCTAGACTTTGCAGTCCTGAAAATCTTAGCGCGATTTTCAGCGGTATCATTATTTGGACATCAAGGGACAAAAAGGAAACTATGACCTCCACAGGAAAACATTGCAGAGAGCTCTGGATTCCCAAGTGTGCTTTGGGAAACCAATTTTAAATTCTTACCTGGGATATTTTCTGTACATTTCTCATTAGATCAATAATCACTATAGATTTTATTACTCTACGGTCCTGCTATTCAACAGATGACTGTTTAACGGAGCAGCGTGGCCTATTTTCTGTAGCACAGTCTGTTAGCAGAAAGATACAAAACAGGAAAATGGAGACCCAGCTGAGGGGCTGGTTGAATGGCCTGTGTTGGCTTTCGCAAAAGCTATTTGCTCCTTACATAGGAAAGCAGTTTCAATAGGTAGCAGTGAGTTTCACTCCGTTCGCTACGGATCACAGGCGAGTCTTGTATGTTAAGCACTGTCAAAAATTCAGTCCAACTGCCAGTCTGGCACTAATCTCATCCTCAAAAATGCTCACGCCCCAGACAGTTGAGACTGTCCCAAATCAGAGTCATCCAAGCAGGCTGTCTATTTGCTCCTGTGTTGAAACAGCACTTCATTACTTCAATAGCATTGATAGGCAGGATTTCATACAGATTGAAGAGTTTGGGGTTCATCGCCTGCTTCTGCAACATGAATTTGTGGACCCTGAACATGCCAAGTGCTTAATTTTGCCATCTAGGAAATAGAGGCATGGCTGTAAAAACCTAAAGATCAACAAAGAAACTCAATTTCTTTTATACTACTTCTACCCCCAATGTCTTGTGCTAGTTCTAGTATTCTTATGAACTCTATTTTTTTACATAAAGTTCTCAAAACATAGGCTTGCAAAAATTTGAATGCAACTTACTAGAAAGTAATACTCCTTTTGTATTTCTGTGAAAACATAATGCAGGAAAAAACTACTCCTCTGTTAGAGAATTAGAACCTAAATATAGTACAATTTTTTAATTTAGGAGGGTGTTAAAATAATCTCTTTTTCCTAATTAATGTCTTGCTTTCATTCCCACATTTGATAGAGCCTTACCAGTTTTCCCAGCCAAGCGGTCTCCTTCAATAGTCTCACAATTACAGGAAGACCTGCTTACTCTAAAACTCAGAGCAACTATTACAGTTCCTTCATTTCCAAGCTTATAAACTGTGAGGGAAAAATTTATTTCCATTTTATTTCCCTTGATCAAAGGGTAAGTTCTCGTAGTGTGGCCTACTGAGCTAGCCTAGAGACCAAACTTCCTTTCCAGGGGAAAACAGGAAAACTGTTCTCAAGAGGATGAGCCTGAAATCCACTATTTCCCCTACAGCTGTTCTGAATCTATGTGTAGATTTTAAAATACTACCTTATGCCAGCAGATTTCTATCTCCCTGAACGCCAGCTACTGTCATCGGAATCAGCTCCGACAGGGGTCTTGTATTACCTGCTCCTCTCAGGAACCATTTTTTATATTCCATAAAGCAGCAGCAGCAGCTCTTCCTCTTCCTTCATATAGTACTAGTTCTTCCATATACTGCTACATACCCTTCTGAACTTCTCTATCTCCTACCGAGAGAAGTCTTTAACAGACCTTGGGCCCACTCGGAGAACGCCACATTAACTTCCTTATTTAGCTTTAAGTGTTTCACAACAGTCCACCATCATTTCAAAGGAACTCTAACTGCCCAGTGCATAAAGCCCAGAGGGTCACAGACAGAGCCACATCCCCTCCTCTTCCTCACCAGCTCTCTTAAATCATCAGACAAGATCATCTTGAAACGATCGAGCTACAAGAGAGACTGCAGCATGAGCCTGCAGCCAGAGCCACAGCACATGCCTCCGGTCGCTGAAGGGTGCCACAGCCACCCTGCTGCTCGAGGTGCCACAGCACAAGCCCAGCTGGACACTGAAACAGGCATTTACGTCGAATCCACAGGATTCAGGAGGTAGAGAACAGCTGGAATAGGAATGTGGAAGCTGCCAGAAGGAGAGTAGGAGAACAATACACAAGAGTTGACAGGTCTCCAAGTAATTAGGAGTTTCAGTGAAAGAGCTGTACCGCATATTATCAAGTATTTCAATAAGGACAGAGATAAACTAGATTTATGACTACCTAACTATATTCAAATATATAGTGATTTTTTTTCCTGGATTACTATTTATGTAATAAAGTCTGTTTTACAACTCCATTTAGAAGATAAGGAAAGATATTGCTAAATACAGGTAAGCGTCAAAGTGGGAAAGTAGCTGAGAAAGGCTACAGCAGCTAGAAGTGTCTTTACATAGGGCAATCCCTCACTCTGACCAGCAAGTCCTAAAAGCCAATGCAAAGCACAAGTTTAGATCCCCAAAATTGCTTTAATTGTGCTTTCCTAGTTTAGAGCCACAGGAAAAACGATCCCTTCATCTGTACTTGGTATCTGTGTTCTACATCTTACAACCTAGCCCAGCTTCTCATTAGTAAGAAACACCGCACTGCCCCTAAGAACGCCGGCTATACAGAGCTGCTCCTGTCCATCTTCCCAAGCGCGACAGAGGCATGCTGCACGAGAGGGGAAAAAAAGGAAAAAAAAAAACCAACAAACCACAAACCATCAACTTCCACTGGCTTTCTGACAACATCCTAGAACTTCATCTCTTCTGATGCCACTTTTGAAGACACTTAGATCAAAAGAGGGCTTTATGACTTGAGTCAGAGAGAGAATTTCTTTATTGCTTATAAAGGTCAGCACTTGCCTTATAAGCTGAAAGTTCTGACTCTACTCCCAGCAAACAACTCACCTACTTAATTATTTAATGTGCATATGTCTGTCCACTTGTGCGCAGCTTTACAACAGTGAACCAGCTCTTAAAATACAAGGGGCCAGACCACAGGACTGTCCAGAATTTGCAAGGCCATCACTGTCAGTTTTGGCTCCAAAAGAAGACATCTCCCCCCACACCCCCCCCAAAAAAAAAAAAAACCAAAACATCCAAATCAATTTACTTTCTACCAGTGTGGACAACCTGCATCTGAACTGTGAATTTTGAGAATTTGCATAGCCATTTCAACAGAGTGGATGTTGGAGACTATCTCCCCCTGCAGACTAAAGCGTCAGAACCACACAACCATTCAGTGACACCAATACAGAAGTCTCTGATTAAGCATACGCGATATCCTGGAACTTCAGGTACAGCTGCTTATACATCAGATTGCTCCTTAAAGTGACAAATCCTAAAAAAAAAAAACCCTCAACACCAACATCCTTTTCTACTTCATTAAGTCAAGTCAACTAAATAATGCTGGCGATCTCAAAACACAAGAAAGATTCTCTCCTGAACTCCACTGCTAGGGAGCTGCTATAGATTAATCCTTATTTCAAACTGTTGTGGAATGATATAATTTGCTCACAGCGATGATATCAGGAAGTAACAATTCCACTTGGATTAAATTTCAATATGGTTTGAGGCTCTGAAATACGGTGCACATCTTGTCAAATCCATCCAAAAATCTGACCAAACTAGCTTAATGACCAAGACAGTCAAGAACTGTGAGTCTAAGGCTGATGCAGTGCAAAGTAGATTTTTTTCCATTACGCTAAGAGCATATAATTAGAAAAACTAAGCTGTCCTGAACACCACTGAAGGTCTCCAATACGTTGATTTTAGGCCAGATTAATGCACTGTTGAAATAACTGTGGCAGGCTGAGACATTACACTTTCTCAGCTGCCATCTCCCTCAGCCTTCTATCAGCAATCTGTATCCCAGTAGCATAAAGTGTAATTATCTGAGCATATTCATATGCTTCAGAAGACCAGCTTAGCTGTAGATGAAAGTGGTTGGAGGAGTTTTTCAATGAAGGGGTTGGTTCCATGGTCTAAATCTGCGCTGCTGTGGTTCCTGCCTTCTTCCTTCCACCTTGACAATTCATTCATTGCACCTCCCTTTTGCTCACCCTCACACTCAGATGATGCAACAGTAAACCGATCCAAAAGCTACAAAAGCATTCATACTTTTTGTGACAGGGAAGCAAGGGTCTCACTTCCTAAGGACAAAAGAAAACAGTGACCTACAGTTCTGGTTCATATATCCAGCTATTTCAGAAATGCTCTGTCCTGCCCAGCTGCATACTGTAATTTTTGGCAGGGTTCACAGGTGATACAAGGTGAGATTCATTCAGCAAAAAAGTTGCCAACAGCACACACACTTCACGTAAGAACTGCACCAAGTTAAGAATCTTCTATGCTGGCCTGTTGTATTTGCACTACATCTGTTTTGCACGAGAGCCTCTTATTGCAGCCAAGAAAGATCTGAGCCACAGTGCATAATCATTTATTTTGCCTAGCCTGGCATGCATGTGTACGTATACATGCACGTGTGGACTTGGAAAGAAAATATGTTAGCAAAGGAAGCACAGAAATTTATATTCACTCAGTACAGAGAGGAGGGAGAGGGAAGAAGAAAGAGGTCTTAATCTCCAAGAAGGAATACATTCCATTCTTCAGCTTCAGCGAGTTCACTGTGCAACAGTGCAGCCCAAGTTCTGAACATCTCTCTCATCGATTTGATCCTAAGCATAGTGAAGCCCCTACGCGTACATGGAAGGGGGCATGAAGCTGGTGCTGCCAGTGCAACATGACCTGTCTTCACCGCTGTAATGCACAGCAGGGAGGGAAAGAAAATAAATTATTACAGCCCTTGCTTACTGTCACCCAGTTTACTTTCAAAAAGGAAACACTTCAACAGGTGATTGAACGTGTGTACGTAACTGGTATGTCACGACATGCTAATCATGACTTGATTAGCATGTCAACAAACTTGGATGTGCAGTTCTGTATAGAAGGAGCCTCAAATCAACTCTGTTTCAGGTGTTCTGCTCGACCTTCCTTTGATAAATGTTAATATTACGATTGAGATCCTATTCAGGCCATCAGTAATACTGGCAGATTCCAATAAAACTGAAGTAGCATATTTTTTTCTACATACAATCCATTCCTTTTCGTTTTTCCAATTTTACTACCCTTCAATTACTTCTCCCAATCATAATCCATAGATTTGCTGATGGAACTTTCTACTTAAAATACAGAAATAAAGCTGCATGCTGATCAAAACCAGCAATGAAAAAGCAACTTTCACAAGATATAGTTAAGATAAAGGGTTTGATCTACGCAGGAAGTACTTTAAACGAAGGTGCAAGTGAAAGGACAAAATATTAACAAATGTTTTCAGGCCGAGTGATTTTTCTGTGAAAAATCATACATTCGGTCTCCTGTGGCATGAGCCATAACTACTACAAAAGTCCATGGGTGCTTTGCTAACGAGGTATTACAGTCGGTGCGGTGATCAGGAGCCAACCGCATAGGAAAATGAGCAGTTATTAGTTGCACAGCCTAGGGCAATCTCAATTGGCGTATTTAGCCAACAAAGTTCTTTTAGAAATTTCACTACTATCATGTCAACATTAGATGGCAGCAAATATCTGTAAAGTAAGAAAGGGCAAAAATTTAGAGAACTGCACTAGGGTGACAACTGTACCACACAAAGCCGTTCAAGCAGCAGATACAGTCCTATCAGCCCCTGAAAACAGGTGCTGAAGAACCCAGGAGAACCTTCACTTCAAAACAAACAAACAAAACAAACTAAAACAAACCAAACCAAACAAACAACCAAAAAAAAAAAAAAAAATCAAAGGAGCTCATCAGGTGACACCCAAGCCCAAACTTTAAAGCAAAAGAAATACATGTCTTAAAATTATGTTATATGGGAACTTTAAGGCTGTCAAAAGAAGTGATTTAGCGACATCGCAAGAGCTTGGTTTGCCATTGCCTACAGTGCACTACGTGGCTTTTTATACTTTCTCCCCCCGCCAATGATTAGCAGTTTGTGTAACTTCTATGACTATACTGTACTTCAGCATCATTTGCCAGAATTTTAAGATATCAAAGATGGATTAAAATTAAATGTTGTTGGCGTTATTTCCCTGGTGAACAAAAAAACCAGAATGATCTTTTGAAGTATGATACTTACTTTTTCCTTTGCATCATTTTCATTTAGTTTCACTCAGCAGTGAAAAACAAAAAGGTTACAAACATATAGTGAAGTAAGTGTGAAGGATTGTAAGTGACTGCTGGTATAAAATACAAAAGATTCACCAGAATGGAAGAGGCTGACTATGCTTGTTCTGAGCATTTGCTAAATGGTATCCCATTGCTTGACATCACAGCCTTGGGGGTTTCATTAAAGGCTACTGAACACCTGGACCACAAATTAGCATCTTTTATTTCCTGGATGAAACGATTTAGCTCTGCTAGAAAATGCAGCTGGAGGCATGTCAACGCTAGAGGGGGTCAGAGCATCACAGCAGATGAATGCGTACTGCATTCCCTTCTGAGGGGTGACAATTGGAAAAATCACTGGCCAGTGGAACAATTTGGGATTCCCAGACTTCCTGAACTATTATGGTATAAGTGAATGCAGGATGGTAATCTTGTTAGAAGAGCTAAGAAGCAAGCTAGTTCATTTCACTAACATGTGTCACTACATTTCATTAGAGCTTCAGAATTTCAGAAATTTATCTAACTAGCCAACTAATATTTACATGGGGATATAATAATAATTTTTTTCCAGCTCATTTTAAGTTGCAGTACTTCTCGAGAGACATTCAAGAAGACGAAAGTCTTAAAAATACATCCCACCAACAACGTAGAATGCTGCAAGATGGCAGAGATGCTACTCAAGAAGACAGTGCACATTATGCCAATACATTCTTGATAGCCCTTTGGGCAAAAGATCGTCCTTTTATTCCCATTTCAGTGCCTGACACAAGTCTTTATTACCCAGGTTACAACTCCAGCATAACATCAGAAACTACTAAGTAACAACGTAGAGAAAATTGGTAAGAAAGAGTGAAGCCTGTGGTAACCATTAACCACAGCTTTTCTGATTGCATGGGACCAACTCAACATGTATAGAGTATATTGCCAACCTACCTCCTTTCCGCAGCAGATAGATGGGCACAACATAAAGCATCACGTGCTGGATGTAGTAAATTTCCATTTCAAATGGAAGCTGTGGAGTAAGGAAAACATTTGTAAATGTCTTTCATCACTAACAACTGAGTTACAAGGAACCATTCTCCTTATGACCCACGACAATCTCTTTATCACCTATTATATTACCAAAGAGATGACATTAATGGTCAATGCTTTGAAAGCGCAGCTAACTGTACCCACTCCACTCCTCTTGCCACGAACGCAATGCAGCGCTTAGGTAGACCATTCTCAAAACTAGCCAGAAGCACAAGAAAGAAGGAATGAGATTGCTCTTTTCCTTTTCTTAATTAGCATAAATTACCAATAACAATGCAAAACCCTAAAGTAATCAAACCAGAAACTATACACACCCCATGTGGCAGTAGCCTATTTAGAAAGAAAAGGTAATTGCTACCTTGTGAGTGACAGAACTCTATAAAGGAGGTCTTTTGTATAAAAAAAGTGTATAAATAAATTCATATAAGTAATTACTGAGGAGGCCTGTGCAAAAATCAAAAGACTTGATTTACAGCAATCTGCATGCATGTGTAAAACTGCTAAGCTTCACTAAATATAAAATAAAATATAAAATAACCAATATTTTAGTGTTTTTAAAGAAGCTACAGAAGGATGTATGTAAATAAGTTACCATTTAGTAGTAAATCAGGTATTTCTCACCTGCTGACCTTTGGGAAATCACAATCAGTCATTTGCGTGTTTAGTTGAATTCATGTTACTTCTTAAAGGAGACGTCAGACAGACTGTGCTAAAACAATACTGTGCTAAAAATAACTTGAACCATAACTCTGAGTTTAATTTGAGCCCCTTAATCCAGACCCAACTTATTCTAGCTCTTTGTCAGAAAAGGTGATACACTGTATTTGAAAGGTATGCCCATCTCTATTTGTTAAACTAAAGCAACAGATTTAAAACCGAACAGCAGCAGGGAAGATTCAAATTCAAAATTCAGAATTCAACTTCTTGCTGCAGCTCATTTACAAAGCTGAAGAGACATACTTTTCTGTTATTTTTTCAGAAGTGAAAACTGGACAATACCACCACACAAGTATGAAATCTCACAGGAATAACACAAAGCCATTAGCTTTGGTTCAAATGCAGACTCATTCTATCATTCTACAGGCTTAAGTGAATCCAGATGGAAGTCCTATCATTGTGGCTTGTCTGTTGGG